>JAOWBP010085293.1:0-26842 GCA_028571105.1 Tragopan temminckii
AAATTGATCCTGGAATGATAGCTTGCGCTGTTTGTCAACGATGCAAATTGGTTTCATTGTCATTGCATTATTTGGTGTCTTACGGTCACTTACCTTAGTAGTGACACCAGCTCCATTCGTTGCCGACAAGAATTGTTGCTGTTTGGGTGAACTTGGACCAGCGGAATGTGAACCTCCAGTATGGGTTGGCACACTAAGTAATGGTCGATTTTGTGTTGAAGATTGCGTGGTAGTGGTGGCACTGGTCTTGCATGTTTGTACCGTAAGAAATCCGCTTGATAATTGATCACTAGTGTTGTTGGCAGTTGTGGCCAACACCAAATGTGAACCACGACGACGACAAAAGCTGCACATCCAATACTATAACCATAATGCAATAATGATAATTTTAACCCTTCCCAAAATCTTGAATCAATAAGAAATTACCTTGGATTCCTCTCTGGAGGAATATGAGCTACAATCATCACAGACCAACTCCTGACAATTGGAACAACGATGTGATTGTTCGTTTTTCATGATCACCTTTCGACATATTCGACAGAATCCGGTTGCATCCGCAGACAATATGGCAGAGGAACGACGTCGATGGACGGCCGCTGCTACCGGATCCAAAAGATTGGTGGACAAGTGAGAAACATCACCGGGGGCTGCTGCACCAGTTACTGTTGTGCTTGGTGCCGTAGCTGATGCAATGGCAATCGCTGGACCAATTGTGCTTGATGGAACAGCTGGAATTGATGATGGCTGACTAGAATCATCCAACATTTCACCAGTTGACATATTCTTGCTGAAACTATCAAATAAAGGGTTCACATTTACAAAAAAATACCAAAACATGGTAACTAACTTTTTCAAAGCAATCTGCTGAAATTCTTCTTCTTTTTGCCAGACTTTCTGCAAGATTTGTCGTTCTTCATCAGTTAGATGTGCGGTCAATTGTTCATTGGTCAATGAACTGGATTGTGAGCTGGACATCATCGATAAACGAGGTGCACGTTGATAACCTGCTCCGGTTGGTGTTCCGGCCACAGCAGCACTCGATATGGAACAACTTCGTGATGATTTACCAAAATCAAGGTTAGAATCCACTATTGGACTTTGTATCACTGAGCTATTTGCTGAGGTTTGTTGTTGGTTTTGTTGCTGTTGGAATGTGGATGCAACTTTGGCTCGAATTTTTGATAACAACGGACCACCACCAGTAGCTGTGGTCGTGGTTGTCGATGAGATAAGGCCTCCCGCACTGGCAGCTGATGATGGTCGCGATGAACCTGACAAATCGGCCACCTGATAAATACTCGACGATGCTAACGATGCTAAGGAACCAGTTGGCGAACATGTTGCAGGTGGTGGTGCCACGTTGAATATGGAAGATTTAGGAGGTGTGGTTACTGGAGAACCAGCATTCGAACTATAACCAGTGTCTGATGTTTGTCCACCACTACCGGTTCCTCCTCCACTACCAGTTCCGCCAGCTCCACCACTAGCACCACTGCCCGAAACAGTAGAAAACAAATACTTGGTTGGACTTTGATTGGTAGTTGTTGTAGTTGATGTGACTGCATTACAAGTGGTTGTAGATGTAAGGGCGGAGTTTGAGCTTAATAAAGAGGAAGCGGATGAATTGTGATTGGCTGTTGAACGTTGTTGTTGTTGCTGTTGTTGTTGGAGTTGTTTTTGATATTGTTCAAAACTTAAATCAATACTATCACTGCTGTTATTGTTGGGTGAGGCTTTGTTCACAAACTACATTCATAAACAAAATAAGAAAAAAGGGTTAAAATTCAATACAAAAACATAATTAAAAAAAAATTAGCTAGCTCATCATAATCACATAAGTGACCAAGCAGATCATAACAGAACAACTGAGACTGTTCAACACTGCTGTTTATATACGGGGCTTACAAACAATTATTGGTGTCTGACAAGTCAATTTCAAACATATCAAATGTCTCATTTAAAACACAAACCAATATTAAAATCAGCCATTTCATATGCAAACTAAATTATTTTTAACCACAATTAATATTCGAATAATTAATTAGATTAATTTGGATATTGATTTGTTTCTGATTTGTTTCACTAAAAAAAATATCTAATAAGCAAATCAAAAGCTAACTTGGTGATAAAAAAATGAACAGCACCAACAGTTGAATTATTGATTTTATTGATTTGGCCCCTGGTTTTTCCTCTGGTTCCAAGTAAAACAGAATGGGCCCAAAAACTTTATCAGCTAAATAGACAATCACCACACTAAGCACACAAACCTGCTGCAGGTTTTTTTGTTGCTCAAAGCTTTAAAAAAAGTTTGTTTTTTTTTGTTGGTAACAAGCAAGCAACATTACAAAACAAGCAACCGTTCATATAGCTTGTAAACAACATACAAGCCGATTTTCTGCTGCTAACAACCGACTGAAAAAGCGAGCGACTGAGAAAAAAAGTTCGGGGCCAAACTATTTGTGAGATATCATAAAATAATAACAAAATAGTATGAAACGCCATATTTAAACAACGTGCTCCCATAACTAAAATCGGACATTTCATATTTCAATAATTTTTTAATAATCTTCAATATAGATCTGTCTTTTTTTTAAGCTTTAGGATTTTGGATTTTATTTCTCTCTATAAGGTGTGTACGTATTCTATGAACAAGACAAATTTACATTAAACATAGGTTATTTTGGCCAAAATGGAAACAAAAAAATGGTCTAATCGTCTTATGGAACGAATACACAACAACACGACAAACAGCAATAAATAATGTAACTTGGCTTGTTATTTCATTTGTGATTCCCTTGGTGGTGGTGAAGAATCCTTGTTTCAAGGTCTTTTTGGATGCACACACACGCCCACCTGGGGCTGGCTGGAACTAACTGGAGCTGACTGGGGCTGCATGGTTCAATATCCCCAAAATCCATAAGCCAGACAAATAGCAGCAGTAAACTTCCCTGCAATGCTTTTTTTTGCTAAATCTTTACAGCAACCAAAAAAAATTTACGAAAAGTTTCTTGCTTTTTTCTTGTTTTTTGTGTCTTATTGCACAAAAAAATCTCTCTCGTTAATTTTCCCTCCATATAGAAACAAACTAAATTATTTAGTTGGTTTTTGTTTGTTGAAACTAAGAGCTTAAAAAAATATAAGCTAAGTTCAATAAATTACGAATGAAATGTCCAATTTTAATAATGGAGATTCATTAAATAAATTAGGCGTTTCATACTGCAAATTAGTTTTAAGCTTTAGGCTATGGTTTTTTGGTGCAAAACAGGCTTATATACATGAAAAACAAACGAATTTAGCTAGCAAAACATTAACATTACGAATTGTGTAAATGGTAACATTAATTCTGATTTGCTAATAGATTTTTGTGCTGTCATTTAATGTGTTTTAATGTGATGTTGTTAGTGCCCATTCATAAATGCTGAATCATTTTATATATGAACAAACCTTTTTCATAAAGGAAACCACTGTTGATGAAATGCCTGCAGCAGTTGTACCAGCAGTGGCACCAGTGCTGCTACTACTAGCCGTTGATGATGCCGAACTGTTGGTCCCCGTTGAACCTCCAGATGAACCTGCTCCGATTCCAGCTGCTGCCGTCGTTCCACTTATAAGGCTTGTGGTACCAACGCCTAGACCACTGATCACAGATTGTGCACCACCACTAGCTGATTGTAGCACATTGGTGAATGGTACTGCCACCGACATTCGATGTTGAAAATGACTAGAGGTTGATGAAGAGGAATTTGATGATGAGGAAGATGAATTGTGTTTATGGCCGGTGGCTGCTGCTACAGCAACCGCTGCGGCAGCTTTAAACCGGCTGGTGCTATTTGAACGTGAACGACCGGGCGATAGTGAACTGGCCGAACCAAGACCAATTATGCTGGTACGTTTGGAAGACAGGGAACTGGTTGAGGAACAAGAGGAAGAACCGGTGCCTGATGAACCAAGACCATAACGAGATGCCAACATCGAGCTGGTCATCGTTGCTGAACCGGAACCAGGTCGTAACGATTGACGGTGATGGTTCAAATACGAGTTACGATGGTGAGAATCCATCATTCAAACAAACAAACAAACCAAAATGGCGATATAATCATACAATTATACAATTTTGCAGTCATGCGCATATGGCCACAATGTTAATAGATATTATGGCCAGTGTTGTGCGCATGCGCATATTATCGAATCCATATCGAAATCTAAATCAAACAAAAAAATCATTTAATCAGATATAAATATTCATAATTAATTATAAGAGCAAAAAAAGCTAGCGTTGTAGAGCTGGTTCCATAATGTGTGTTGTTAACCCCTTGAGACCTGGCTGTCTGTTTAACTTAGTGAAATGGACATTCAAGAAGAAGAAAAAAACTCTCCAGATCTTGATGCTTCTTCTCTATAAACTGACCAAAAAAGATTAATATTAGTTTTTGTTTTTAGTTCCCAAGTGAACTCTTGATGGTTTGTGTTGTGTTATGCTTGTGTGTGTGTGTGTGTGGTCGTTTGCCGAGAAAACTTTTCGCTAGAGTTTATTACCGACAAAAACTTGAAGAAGAATTTTTATTAGAAGAAAAAAAACTAAAAATTCAGGCTGCTTGTGGCTGTGTCGGTCGGTGATTGAATTAATATTACAATTCTAAATAAATATTCTAGCAAAAATATAAGAGAAATTCACTTTAGAAACCAAGCAAACAAAATTGGATCAATCAATCAATCAATCATATAATGGAATCATTACAAAGTTTCATTCTAGCCCGCTTTTCACTCACTCACTCACAAACTGACTGACTGACCAAATGTCCAAAATGTCTCGGTGTGTTTGTACAAAGGGTTTTATACAATTCCTACGTATTTACCCAGCTAAAGAGAAAAAAAACTGACCATTGGTCAATGTGAAACATATTCCAATGGTGCACACAATAACATCTAAATAAACATGGTCACACATTTTATTTTTTTTCACATTGAAAATAAAGCAAATATAAATCCTGAAAGCAAATATATTGGCCCCCATTGAATATAATTGAAAAGTTTCGCAATTGGATAAAGAAAACCATTCCATTAGAAAATAGATACAATTGTATCCATTTTTTTATTGTGTCAAACAATTGGATACAATTCACCAACCAAAAAAATGTATCCAAAAAAAGAAATAAATAATCCAATTATAATCATAATTATAATCAGTTATATATAAAGAAGGAAAACTCAAATGCAGCCGGAAATGCTACAAAGTAGCTTTTTTTCTAGCTCTTGTGTCTAAGGCAGACACACTTGTCTTGAAGGAAAAAAACCAAGAAAAAAAGAAATTTTTTCAAGAGTTTTTCCCCTCTAAGATAATCTTGCGCATGCGCAAAATTCTATGCGCACAAAAAACGGATACATTTCGAGGGGAATCATAAACAAACAAACAAAAAAATAGACATCTTTTTATCAAAAAAAACTGTCAAAAAAGGCCAAATGCTGTCAAAAAAAATAGTATGATAGCTTTGTAAATATTCTAAAAAAAATGCTACACCTAATATTTTGCTACTATTTTGCTACAATTTTTTTTGTGTTCGAATCAAAAAAAAATAATTCGAAAATGTATCAAAAATTTGTAACAACATTGGATTTTTTTTGTATCCAAATGTGAAACAACAAAAAAACAATAGCACAAAAAACATCAGCTCATTGTGTCCATATTGATGACAAGCTAGTGTGTGTCTCTAAGGGATTGTTTTTGGTGAAATGAATCATTGGTGGATAGGTTTTGGGTAGGAGGATGAGAGGGTGAGGAGGGTGAGAAAGAGGGTGAGTCCGGTACGTGGTTCCGTTCGATCATGTTGTTGTGTTAGATCAGTTTCTCATTTGGCACACAGCCATCCATATCCAGGCATCCATTCTCTAGGGAATTTTGTTTTTTTACTCGAATCGAGACTTTTGTGTTGAGTTGTATCTTGTTCTTGTTGTTGTTTTTTCTATTTGTCTCAAAAAAGAACTAATTTTTTTTCGTTCCAAATATAAATAAATAAAATAGAGAGAGAAAAAATGAGCCAATCAAATCGAATGGAATGTTGTTGTGATTCTAATCGAATGTTTTTTTTTTTTGTTGTTTTATGATTGGCCGTGTGTGTGTCATCCAATTGGTCTAGTTGTTGTGTTCTGGTCGTCAATAACAACTCTCATTAAAAACTCATCATCACAATCCATTGAAATCAAACGACTAATCAACTTTATTGAATCCTAGAAACTGGATCCAGAGAAAAAAACATTCTATTTTGTCCCGAAAATTTTTTCTCTTTTTTCGCTTCTCTAAATAGTTTCCTAAAAAGTTTCTCAACAACCAAACAAAAAAAATATATTTTTCTGATGAAAAAATTCTGGGTGGAAAATCGGCTCAGACACAAAAAGAATTTTTTTACCGAAGCTTGCATTTTTTTCGGGCCTAAGCTTTTTTTAAAAAAAGAGAAATTTGCTTTCTTTTGGAAAGTTTTTCGAATTGTTTCCATATTTTGTGAATAATTGCCAACATTTTTCTTTCGTTTTATTCTAGGCTAATTATAAATTCAAACCAATTTTTTATGGATTTAAGAAACTTTCAAAAACACAAAAAAAATCTAGAATTTTTTTTTATAAAAATAGAACAAAAAATATCTTAATTCCAAAAAACAGCCGTTTTGCACAATTACACCAAAAAAAACGTTCGAAAAAAGAATACAAAGAATTTCGAATGAATTTTTTCTAGCCAATCAAATACAAATAAATTCGAATTTTTTTTACAGAAATTTCCAGCCTATCAAATTCATTTTGAATTCATTCCAATTTTGAATTTGGTAAGCCAAGTAAAAATTAACGAGGTTTTTAGGGTAATTTTTTTTCTATATAAATGATCCAATTATCATATAACAACTTGACTGACTGACTGAATGACTATTATCATCACAAAACTAATACAATACGACAGTAATGCACAATAATGATCAATAATAATAACAATCTTAGGATCCTTTCACAAACAACGTTAAACGAGCAGCCAATTAATCCAGACATCTGTAACTACATTTGTGGAGGAAAGTTGATTTGACGGAACACAAAAAAAGTTCCAAAAATAAAACATTCTGATTGGTTAATTGGAGACCACACACACACAGAGAGAAAAAAAATCAATTGAAAAAAGAGAATAAAAGGCTTAATCGTTTTTTTTTCGAATGCGAATATTCGAATTCGAAACATTGTTTATGAATGCACCACACAAAAAAATTCGAAATTGCTGTCCAAAAAATTCGCAACATTTTTACCAAAAAAGAATTCCCATTAAAATGGATGATTATTTTTTGGACACATAAAAAAAGAGAAACATTTTCTAGGTTCCGGAACCTAAATCAATTCATGTTTTGGCATCGATCTCATGAACCCGATTAACCTTTTGAAACCTAGTTTTGACAGGTAGGTTAACCATAATAAACATAATGTTTGTTTTTGGCTATTTTTTTCTTGGGTCCTAGACCAAAGAAAAAAGAACGAAACAGAAAAAAATCATTGTTCCAGATGGATGCTCACATATATATTATCTTCTATGTACGAAAAATTCGTAGCGTTTCACCTAGGTTTATTTTATTGAAAAAAACGCTACGAATTTATCGTACACTAATATTTTATTTATACACAAATATTGACAGCCAAGGCATCAATTATTGATTTTATTAGCTCTCGCTCTCTCAGGTAAGCTAGATAGCAAAACACTAAACAAATGGACATTATTTTTCTTTCTAGACTTGGGCCCGCAGCCCCGAAAAAAAACAAAATTTATGGATCGAAAATAAAGCAAACAAGAACACGAAGAAATTTTCTCGGTCAAAGAAAAAAAAAGAAAGTTTCTGGAAATATAGCAATTTGAATGGTTCACCATGAAAATGAAGTCATCAAAATGGTTCCATTTATGATGATTGTTTTTGGTTATGACACAACCAAAATGCACTCTATATGATCCTGTGGCCTCAAGTTATACACAAATTTTACATAGCATTGTAATTTATTCTTGCACACATCACCTTCCGTACACAAAAGTGAAACCCAAAAGAAATTTTCCAAAGAAATTTCTTTCTCTATTTCCCTCCCTCTTATTTAAAAAAACGAGAAAATTATCACCTGTGTCAATGTGTGTCTATCTAAAATGTTTGATGAGTTGCTATTCGTAGAAATGCTCGCCAGGAGAAGAGAGCAAGGACAGACAGACAGACACAGCATGTTTCTGTGTTTTTTGGGTAAATCGATTTCCTAACAATAAGAACAAACACACCACACCAGGGTTTCAAACATTACAGGAAATGCTCTCTTATTTTAAAAAAATTCGAATTTTTTTTAATTCGAAATCGAACGAATTTTCCCCCCAAAAAAACACTCGCAAAAACATTCGAACGAAAAAAATTCGAAAAAAACATTTGAATTCTATAGACAACAACAACAGAAAAAAGAATTCCAAACATTCGAATTAAAAAAAAATAAATAAATTCTAAGATGAATTTCGAATTTTAACTGTAATGAAAGGAAGAAAGTGGGAGAGTGGGAGAATCGTTATTCAAATTATTCCATTCATATTTTTTTTTGTTAAATTGAGGGCAGGTAGTATGGAGGTAGGTTTAGGTTTGGTGGGGGCAGAGTGATGGGGGCATGTTTAGGTATAGTGGGGCATGGTGAGGTGCAGTGTTGTACATTCATTGACAATGCAATTTCAATTCAATTTGGACATGAATGGAACGATTCAAGCCAACCATCCATCCAGCCAGCAAACCAATTTGATTGAATTGAGCAAGCAATCACCAGCCAGCCAAAAAAGCCAGGTGAACTGTAAAACACTTCAACATAACAAAAAGTTCTTATTACGAGAAGTCAGCACAAAAAAAGGAAATTTTCTCAACTGTTTATAATTTATATAGCCGATGGCTAAATATCTGCCAAGCAGCATCAAAAAATCGAACGTTTTTTTTCAAGCACTTGAGAAATATCGAAGAACGGTTCTTTTTTTGGTGAATGCTTAACAACGTTTCAAGGTTAAAAAATGGTTATCAACATAACTTAATTTGATTGTGTTTCATTGATTAATTTTTGTTTGTTTATCTTATTTACTAGACTTAATTTATAGAATCTCATTTATATTCTCGTTTATTTATAGAATTAAAAACAAAAACATTCGATTCGAACAATTCGAAGATCCGTACACAAATGACGTTACTTACCTTTACAAAACAGAATCGATGAGCACGAAACAACGAAAAAAAACAAGGGTTGCAATTGTTGATCAAAAAAATTATTTCCAGTTCATTTTTGATTGGTCCATTTAAATTGCTTCAATATCCAATCACAGTCTCTAAAAATAACAAAAAAAAAATTCCAAAAAAAAAACAAAAAACATAAGCCAAACAATAAAAAACAACAATAAAAAGCTCCGCCCAAACGTCTCTCACAATTTTTATGGGTCAATGCATACATTTTTTTACAATAATTCTAATCTCTCTTCTATTGGTTGAATGGTCTGCAGTGGGCGGAGCAAAAAAAATAACCCTTTTCAGCATTAAAAATGTCTGCTTATATTCATAATTGTTTTTTAGCCAGAACAACCAAAATGGAAGTGATAAAATGTGGTTATGATAAACAAGCTTGAATTGTAATCAGACAGCCAGCCAGGCAGCCAAGTCTGCTATCTAACATTTGCTCACCAAACTCTACGGCTATTTTGCGGCTATCAACACCACAACAAACAACGTATGAAGATAACAGCCAACCAACCAAAAAAATGTGAATTTCAAATTTTTTTTTCAACACCCAGAATATTCTAGTGTCACAAAATATTGGCGCTCTTTTTGTGCTAAAAGAGTTCAAACATGAATAAATAATATTATGAATAATAATAACCAGGGTCTTTTCATAAATTTTGTTACGCATATTTTTTTCCTATGAAAATTTATGATGAAAAAAAACAAGATTCCAAGTTTCCTTTTGGATTTCCGTTTTTTTTGGAAATTTTTTTTGTCGCGTTTTGTTTGGTTTTTGATTGAAAAGTTTCACACTAAAAACCAAACGGATATGCTGTGTTTGGATCCGCCCAGACCAAACAAGATACAAGGATTCTGGTTTTCCTCCAAAAAATATAATATATCCTGCATAATATTCCGGTTGGATTCTTGCTAATGCTTGCTGTGTCTAGAATCCTGGTGAAAATTGCATCCGAGGATCCAAACAAACACACCAACGCACAATGGATTCTGGATCTAAACTTTTTTTTTAGAAAAAAAATAACACAAAAAATATCGAATTTCCAAGTTTGTTTTTCTTAGCGTTCGAATGTTTTTTACCCCTTGTTTTCGAATGTTTTTTTTTTTGTTGTTCGAATGTTTGGTTCGAATGAAATTTTTCAACAAATAGAACGTTATTTTTTTTTGTTCGAACAAAAAAAAACATTCGAAAAAAAACGTTCGAATTATTTTCACAACATAAGCGATATTAGAATTATTTTCTGAAATAAACATGTCTATGGAACGAATTTTTCAAAAAAAGATTCTCGTTGTTGGAACCTTTTTTTGGAACACGGAGCACTATTAATGATGTCTATAATATTGTTTGACTTTGTGTTTGTTTTCTTGGGAGACAGCTGCGTTCCAAAAAAAAAATCGAAACAGCGTGATGACCTCGTTAAATTTTACATCTGGAAAAAACTGACCAATCATCATCATTCACAAAACAAACGGGAAAATTAACGAGAGATTTATTTTTGGTCGGGGGCAAGCAAGAGAAATACATTTTCTTGCCCTATTAGCAAGAAAAAAAAGCAAACGTCATCGAAAATATACAAAAGTCATTTCTGATTGGTTGATCTATGCGTCACGTTTTATATGGACAGCACATTTTTATATCTAAATTACAAATAATAAATGTCCATAGAGAGAAAAATATTAACAAGAAATGGTACATTTAGAATTTTTTTCTGTTATATAATTAAATCAATGAATACCAAGTTCAAGTTCTTTTTTGTGCTTTTCATAAAATGTGTTACACACAGGTAGCGGGCGCTAACAAGAGAAAAGTGCAAAAAATGCAATGCAGGAAAGTTTACATTGACTTGTGATGTCAAATCAATATTATTAGTAAAATAATTTGGTTTTTGCCAAGTCGGCTATATCCACCTTGTTGATGATGAAAACACAAACATCAATCAAATAACAACAGCTAAGAAGTGATGAAAATAGTGGGAGGAGCTAGAGAAGATGAGGAGGAGGAAGAGAAAAATCTAATAACATGCAATGTGGCTCAATGTGGTGCGCTCACCCTCCCTTCCTCTTCCTTTCTCTCACCCTCCCTCCCTCTGTGTATGTGTGTTGAGCAAACAAGCATCAATCTATTTCCACTTGACTAGTTCTTCACCAGAGGTACTCACCCTCTTCAATAATAAAAAAATATTTTTTTTTTGTGAATTCGTGAATTCTATTTTTGTGTGTCGGTGAACAAGAACAACTTTTTTTTCTCTGTCGTCATATTATTATTATTAAAATATGTTTACAGCGAAAACCTCGTTAATTTTCCTCAAATAGTTGTTTTTTCTGGCAACTTTTTTTTCAATTAAACAACAAAAAATTTTTGGAAATTTTTTTTACTAGGAAATATATTTTTAGAATCCTAGTAAAATACACAATCCTAGTAAAACAAAAAAAAATATTAAATCAAATATTGTGAGCCGATTTCATTGTGTGATTGATTGAAAAGTTGATTGAAATAGCTAGGTGTGTTTGCGTGCTCTAGTATTTTTTTTTACTAGGACCAAGTTAATTTGATCAAAGTTACTATAAAAAATAACAATTGGACACACAAAAAACACATCAGAATAAAGAGAGAGAGCCAGTCTCTTGTTAATGGCTAAATCATATTCTTCTTTTTTACTAGGCGAAAAGTGTGTTTTTACTTTTAGATTGCTGGTGCACTAGTAAAAAAAGCCTACAATAGAGAACAATGGAGGGAGAGCTGTGTGCAATTGAATCAAATTGTGCTCGTTTGGTGTAGACAACCAAATTGAATGGAGAGAATGCATCTATTCAATTGGCTATCACCACAATAAAAGGAAGAGAATGAGGAGACAACAAAATGCAGCTATTGCTTGCTCAATTATGTCATGTCATATGTGGACAATATTTTTCAAAAAAAGAAGATTTCACAATTGAAACCTCGTTAATTTTCCTCATGGCAGAACACAACCAACCAGAAAAAAAGAAGCTCACTTCAAGCCATACAAAAAAAGCTTACTATCAAAAACAAAATTATAACGGAAAAAACATATGAAATGTCCGATTTTTAACATAGGATTACGTTTAAAAAACGGACATTTCATATGTTAACATAAATGCAGGTAGTAGACACTAGCTAACAGAAAAATATTGAGACGAGCACAAAAATGATTGAACTTAGAAATCGGAAATTGAATCTTCGTTTTTTTTCACCGAAAAAAAACCAGCTAGCAGGCAAACAAAAAACAAGCAAGTCAAGTTTTTTTGGCTGAACAATATTCGTCTAATAAATAAAATTTTTTTGTTAACCAGGATTCAATCAAAATCCAGATTCTAAAATTTTTGTTTAAGCAGGTTGAATATGGAAAATAATAGAGAAGAATACGGGCTTTTTATGGTAGAGAAAATTCCTCAAAAAGCAGCAAAAAATCTAAAGAATCTTGCTGGGAAAAAAATCGATCAAATTTTTTATATGAAACCTGGTGTTCACTTACAAACAAATATTCCGGTTCAATAGGTTTTTTTAAGAAAAAAATGAATGCAGCCAGCATGTAATCACATTCACAAACAACAGCCAAGAATTTCCTAGCTTGTAATAATCCTTTATTACACACTGAAATCTTAAATAATTTAATACGTTTTGGAAAAAAGGAAAGAAAGGGTTAAAAAATGAACCCTTTTTCTGATGATAGACAAGCCATCTTTCCCATAACAAAAAAAGAGATCCCATAAAAAAATGACAAATGAATTTGGATAGGAAAAACCTAACAGCAGCACACTGTGATTTACATACAATTTTAGATAGCTTATTTACAACTGTTTCATGCGCATGCGCATAACACAAGAATCCTCTTGAACCAGGATTCTCTTCAAAAAAACAGAATCCAAGAATCCAGAAATGATCCAGCCAATCTGGCCTTTGACAGGAAAATGAATGAGCTCTAACCTGTATATAAACCTGAATCCTATGAGCAGCATATTTTTTTACTGGGATTTGATTTTATTTATATTATTGTGTTGATGTAATTTTGTGTTGTGTGTGATTATTATTTATGATCGTTCATAAATGTTGTTACAATTCATAATCATCATTTATCATTATCATCATTGTTGTTGTTTTGGCAACTAGATAACGACGACAATAATGATGGTGGTGATGATTAAGATCAATGGATTCAAGCCATTCTTTTTTGTAGGTGGAGAAGCAGAAAAAAAATTGTTTAAATTAAATTATTATTGTGTCTATGTGTTATTAGAGGTTGACGCATGCGCAGAAAAGAAAGAGAGCGCAAAAGAGTAATAGAGAGAAAATTCTTTAGCAAAAAAAACCGGAAATCCATTAGTTCCTAAACATAAGACAGCTCCATTTAAACAATATTTGTGTGTGTCGTGTTGTATTATAAAAATATAATGCTGGCTCACATTTTCTCAAGTGTTTATGTTGTTATGTCCTCATTGAAAATATAACCAGCCTGGCAGCCTGTTTGTCAGTCTGGCAGTGTAATATCGAATCAAAGTAAGCTTGCCTGCAATGCATTTCTATAACTCCATTTCTCATTATATCTCATTACTGGAATGTTGCCAACTAACAACAACAACCAGCAGCCCCAAATTTGAGCTGCTATTAGCTTTGTCCCAATGAAAGGGTTATTATCAGAAAGGGTTATTATCAACTTCATCACCATCTGTAGTTTTGTTTTGGGGAATTTTTCCAAAAAAACCAATAATTTTGATAAAAAATTTTGACAAAGTTGATTAGTTTTTCTAAAACAAAAACAAACATTAAAAACTTTTAATTCTAATTATAAACTTTTTTTAAATTTCAACTAATTTGGAATGGATTGGACACACCTGGACAGCAAAAGAATTCTTTTTATTAATTAACCTGACAAGAATAATAGTGGGAAAATTAACGAGGTAAACGCATACAATTTGAATGAAATTGACATAGACACACACACGCAAAAAAACAGGCACGCACCATAGAAATGGAAATGGACAGATGCGCCATTAATTAAGTTGGCTTGCCAAACGCAGCCAAATACACTAATACGTGCTGTATGAACATCCATTTTAGCTTAATAATTTATCCCTGTATGTGCATAATAGAATGTATGTTTCATGCATGCTTGCATCTAGAATCAATGGAAAAATTACCCTAAAACTCACTCTCTAACCCTAATAGCGAACCAAAACAACAAAAAAATAGCCTAGCATTTATCAGCTGTTGTTTGTTGTCTTTCTCTGTCTGTTTGTGAGTAAATGAGAGAGTGAATAACCAGATGAAGCCAAATCATTATCGTTCCAGTCTTGTCAGCAGATGATGATGATGGCTATTATGATATAGCTAACATTATTTTATTGCAGAATCCAGAATCCAGAATGAATCCTCTTCGTTTTCATCATCATCATACTAATCATGGATCGTGAATGGAATTTTTTGCTACAATTGCAAAAATTACCACAGCAAAAAAATATTTTACACACACAAAAAACACCATTAACGAATCCAATTGTAATCTAGAATCGTTTAATTATCACACATTTTGTTCTAAAAAAAATAATACGTCACGTCGTTTATGAACAGAACCACAATGATGAGATGTTCATAAATGACGTAATAATCATAAAAATGGATTAGATTTTTTTATTATATTTTTTTAGGGAAAGTTAATCCAATTTTTATTGGTTTGTGTGATGGTGAAAATCAGTGAATGGCCATTTTCTATTGGCCAATCAGACATAAGCTCCGCCCAAATTCAATCATTTTCACCAGACTAATTCACTCATCAACCAATCAAAAACAAAGCTTTGGTTCGTTCGAATCGATTTTGGTTTTCAATCAATGAAACCTAGCCAAACAAAAACAAAAAAATTTTGATTGTTTTTTTTTGTTGTTCATGGTCCCGGGTACTTCATTTATAAAAATTGTGTGAGAAAGTGCTGGTTTTTTCTCTGTTTATAACATCATCATCATTATAGTGTAGTACGCTATCAGATTGTGTCGTAACGTCATTTAAGGACAGGACAAAAAATCAATCAGAAAGAAATGCTCTAAGTGAATTAATTTTTTTGTTGATTTCTTAATATTTTCGAATTCTTCTTTTTTTGCTGGGTGGTGAACTCATTATTCTAATGAGAAAAAATGGGGAAGACGATAACGCACTCCATGAACCTTTAAAGTTTGCATTCGAATTCTTGATGCTAAATTCAGTCGATGATGATCTTAATTGGATAATAAAACAACCTTAGGAATCAGACAAACACAAACATTCATATCGAAATGCTGGTTAAATTTTGCATCAAGTTTGTTCAAAATTTCAATATTTTTAGCTTCAATTAAGTCTCATAGGAATTTGGAGTGGGTGGAAAATTAACGAGGCAATTCATTTTGTATTCAAAACCAAACACACGACACGATTTCCAAGACGAGCACCACGACATGATAATAAAATAATTTAGAAAATTTTGAAAATGAAAAATATATCTAAGAGAAAACAAAAATTAATTATATTTTTTTCATACCAAAAAAAAACAGGAAATCTTTGGATTCTTTTCTGGATCCTAAGAATATTGGAATCCAGAAAAAAAATTTACAGTCAACCCTAGCTATAAGATGATTTATAAAGCATTGTTTTTTTTTAATACAGGAAACTTTTGCTATTTGGATTCTTGGATCCAAGAATCCAAACGCGAATCCATTCTTGCTAGAATCTGATCTTATTAAGATGCATTGTTTTACAAAAATTTCCTGGAAATTTGAATAAATCACACAGAGACGGAGAGAAAGGGTTAAAGTGTAGGTTGGATTTAATTGAAATTTCCAATCTACCTTGAAAACAAATTTTTGGTTACATTTTTGGATTGAAATTTACACACAAAAAAACTATCTTTTTTTTAAAAAAACAAAAGGATTTCTCTGTCTTTTTTTTGAAAAAATGTTATCTTTGTTCCGGATGGAAATCCAACTATTTTTTTAAAAAAATGAAACGGATTTCCGGTTTTTAGTTTCTCTCAAAAGATAAATCGTTAACGAAGTTTACCTGTATTTTTGGGCGCACTCTTCTTTTTTACAGCAAGCTAGCTGCTCATCAATTTTAATTTAATTTTCAACAAAAAAAAATTTAAAATAGATTTTTTTCTTCTTCTCTTGTTCTGGTTGTTGATGTCGTCTTTTGTGTGTCTGTCTGTCTGTATGGTCTGTTCGTAAATAACGAACCAACACAAAAAAAACAAACCCAAAAGCATGTTTTTTTCAACAAGCAAACATAAAAACAAACAAATTCCAATTTTAATTTCAAATTCACTTTACATACAAAACACAGACAACACAGTGATTCACAAATCAATCACTGACAAACAGACACACCTACCAAACAATGAAGCGGGGAGGGGCTTAATGTTAACATTTATAATGGTAGGCGGAGCGAATTTATGTTTAAGAAACACTAGCTTTCATTCACTGCATTTTTGCTTGAATAATAAATAAACACTAGAGAAGAAAAATATTAAAAAATTTCACAAAAACATATTCAAACAAACATGTTTTTTTCACTCTCGTTAATTTTAACTCTTTATGTTCTGCAAGGAAATTCTTGCTGTTGTTGTTTTATGGTTAAGAATTGTTTTTTTGAATCATTCAAAAACATGATTGTCTTGTATCACTGACTAAATCAAACTGACCATTGGTCAGTGACCAAACAACAACAATATAAGCAAGCCAACAAGCCTGGTTCTATTTACTTAAATCATTCATCCATATTTATTTATAAGACCTGGCAAAAACAAATATTAACCAGAAAAAAATTCCATAGGCGCACATTGAAATAGGAATATTATTGTCTGGTTGAGTGAATGAATAAGATGGCACATATAACTGGTTGAGTGAGTGAACCAATTTTTCTAACACCATGTCTGCCTGTTACCAAAACTAACTGTCGTCATCGCTAGCTAGCTCTAGCTTATTCACTATTCCTCTCACACCGGAAATCTTGTTAAATTTCCTCTGAAACAAACAACAAAATAAAAAACAGACAGACAGAAAAACAAGAGAGGAAAATTAACGAGGTAAAAAACGGATGTTTATTATTATATTTGCAATTACGTTTATGTACAGTGATGAGAGACCAAGAGAATAACATTTTGACTGAGTGAACGAAATTGGTAATGTAGAAAAGCATGGAAGAATTTGAAATAAATAAAGCCATCATAGACAATTCCATCATCATGACCTAATCATATTATCATTATTATGGACAGAATAATCATGGACAATAGTGGACAATAGTGGCCAGTGGTCAACATATTCATATGGACATTCTCATTATAGAAACAATCATGGCTGAATCACTGTTTATCACCAAAAATATAGTTTTGTTGACATCCGTTGACACAATATTTTGCTGTAGTGAATTTTATATAAGAAAACCTCGTTAATTTTTACTTACACAGGAAATATTCAAATAATATTATTCTTTAATGATTAAATCACATACAGAGAGAAACAGACACAAGCTCCGCCTACTAATATTTGTTGTGAAATTCAGGTGTATATAAAAAAATTAACATATTTGAGTAATGAAAGGATTATATTTTGGTGAATAGGGTTCATTTTAAGTGTTGGTTTGCTTGGGAAACGAGAAGTAAACACTTGAGACCTAGAAAACAAAATTGGGACCCAAACAGAGAGAAATATGGATTGTTTGTGTAAGCGAACACTAAATCCCTGATCAATTAAAACATTGCGTTATTGTGCATGTTGATCATGTTGTTGTTTGTTCCTGGAACATGCTGGAACAACCAAACCACTTCACCAATGTTGTTGTTGTTTGTTAATGTAGAAAACGTGCCTGCTGGGCTTGTGAATATCAACTTGAATGATAACCAGTTGTGTTCCAACCAACCAAAAAATTCATTTATGAATATTATTACGATGTTGGATAAATAATCTTCGATGTTCACTTTCACAAAATGCATTCGAAATCGATACTATGCAAACAAATATAGAATCTTATTGTAGGAAAACCAGAAAGAGAGAGAAATCGATCCATTTGGAACCGAAATAGTGAGACAACAACCTAAACCAATCGATTTTTGTTTGGAACCAATTCGATCTTCTGCAATCGATACACCACTCACCATAAAAAGAACAACAAACAAACAAATGATTACAATTGATTTG
Organism: Tragopan temminckii; assembly: GCA_028571105.1. Classification (NCBI taxonomy): domain Eukaryota; kingdom Metazoa; phylum Chordata; class Aves; order Galliformes; family Phasianidae; genus Tragopan; species Tragopan temminckii. The sequence continues at coordinate 18,436 of JAOWBP010085293.1, forward strand.
ACACGCCAAAACAATAACACAACACTGTGTGTGTGTGTGTGTTTATCTAAGTGACAAATAACCAAAAAAGGTTAAAATAGCCATTTTAACAACAGAAAAAAATAAAAAACCATTTTGTTTCCTGACAATTGAACAAATCAACAACCGGTTAAAATAGCCGGATCACAGTGAGAAAGAGTCACACAGGGGAAAATCACAAAAAACATTCGAAACAACAACAAAACATTCGAATTTTGAAACAACAACAAAAAATCGAATGTTTTATTTTGAACAAGATTTATAATCGTAAAAAAAACAAAAAAGAAAACAAGAGAACAAGACACTAGAGGAAATAAATTTCCATTCTTCGACACCACCAAAAACAACAAAAACAAGAGAAAAAAACGTAAAGATAAGTGAACAGGATGGTGTACCGTTCATAAATGACGTCACTAAATAGCCGGGATTTATAATATTATTACAGGAACATGCTTTTCGAGCAAAATAGGCTATCAAACGAACAGAACAAAAAAAAATTCAAGAAGACAGACATTAAACAGTGGCACAACGTCTTGTCACAATGGGGGCATACCCTAAACATACCCCCGACCAAAAAAAAAAAAAAATAACGATATTAATGACCCAAGAAAAACCAGCAGAGAGAAAAGAGTCATGGAGGTTGAGCCAGGAAGACATCGAGAATGAGAAAAAACACACACACATCCATAAATATACAACAAGCCATTTATTTATTTATTGCCTTGATGGCTTTTCTTATGCTCTTGTGAATGAATGAGGGGGTGAACTTAGGGGTGAACCAGGGGGTGAAAGGGGAAAAATACGAAGCAATTGATTATTGGATAAGGAAATAAAACCTGATTTTTTTATTGGTGTAATTCCTCTCCTTCTCTTCCATATTCTCACTTCCTCTCATAGATTCCAATCAAAAATTTGATGACCATAACGAGGTTGATAAACTGTTGTTAAAAATTTGGTGTAAAAGAGTTCAAGGATTCGTTTTATGATCATGTTTTAAACAAAAAAGAAGAAAATTAACTGTAATTTGATATGGAGGGCCAGCGATATGAATGGGGAAGTAAATGGGGCAGGATAATGGCAAGTTTTTGATGCCATTCTCAAACTTTTTGTTGTTGTTCTGGTTCGATTCCTATCATTGGAAATTTGGTGCAAGTTTACTGTTAGGATTATGGACATTTTTAGGATTGATGGTCTCCATAGCTCATGCTGTGTTTCCAAAATCCATGGATTCAGAATCCAAGAGACCATGAACAACAAACACAGACCATGGGAAAACCATTTATTTAAAATATTGATCTTGTTTGGTAAATAAAATGATCTAGGAAGCCTGGTATCATTATTAATGCTATTCAATCATCATTCATTATCACCTAATATTCAATCATTATTTTTTTTGGTTGGTTGGATACCCTGGAAAGAATCCTGGATCCTGGGATTCTAGTATCCTAGTATCCTTGAAAAAATCCCCCCGAAAAGCGTGACCAAAAACCACGAAACAAGAAAAAAAACGCATATAATTTTTTTTACTACCGGTTTAGAATGTTTTTGTTTTTTGGGTCTGTTCATAAAAGACGTAATGATAATGATGATTTCATTTTTCGTTTTATTATTTTCATTTACGGCGGCACACAACATAATCAAACCAAGGAAAAAATATAGCAGGTAGACATGTAGACGAAAATACAAGACTAAATTAGTTTCATGATTTCTGTAACAAATTAGCTTGGCTTATGGTCACACACACAAAACCGCAATATCCAAGCACACAATCCATGAAAACAAAATTTCTAGGATTCCTGGATTCTGTGGTGGATTCTGTGGTTTTTGGCTTGTTTTTTATTATTTTGGTTCTGGGATTCCTTTCACCAACATAATCAAACTAGACAACAACAACACAAGTAGAAACATTCTTTCTGTAAATGTCCGAGAAAAAAAGCCAAATGAAAATATAGAGAGGGAGAAAAGAGAGAGGGAAATTTTCTGAGGAAATCAAATCTGGAGAAAGTTTCCACTATTTTTTTTATTTTGAAACCTGACAGAAGTGGACGAGAATAAATTTGACAAGAAATCTGTAGAGAGAAAATGGTTTGGATAACAAGTTACAACATAAAATTGGGATAACTTTTTGTGCTGTACAAGATATATTACTCACACACACTCAAATCTAATCAAACTTAATGCATGTTGACTGTTTCTTTGGCTGGGACCTGGCCAAAATTACCAAACACCAGTAACAGAAAACCAAAGAAAATGAAAACCAACTTACCAACAAAGAAGAAGAAGATAACTGAAAAAAAATTCGTTTCACAAATAAAGTAACTTGATGCTTTTTTGATTGGTGAACACCAAAACACGCCCACTCGCACATTCACACGCTTACCAAAAAAAAATTGCTTGTCACACACTTATCGATTGGATGTTTGATGATGATTGGTTGATTGGCATCAATTGATTGACCAATAATAAAACACACAGACACAAATAAGACACACCCATGAATCAAACACACATAAGACACGCCCCCATGTGGCAAAACGAAATGAAGAACAATTTTATAGGACAAAATTATGTTATATGATTGGATGAATTGATAAAATGGTTGATGATTATGTTGGCTGGTTTTATAGGTTCACTATAATTTGTATATAGGAAACGGAAAAGATGATTATGATGATAATGGTGGTGGATATGGTTTGATTATAAACAGAAGCCATTCAAATATGACGTGATCATGATATTATAATTAGAATTAATGGCATTTAATTGCATTATTTATCATTTATTGCTGTAATATATGGCTAATATGATGGTTTGTCGTGTTTCATAGCTTGCTTCGCTGTTTGGTAGCTGGCCTTCATCAACAACACCATTTTATCATCTTTTTGGTGCTGCTTTTCTCGGTATGCTAACCTATAAATAAATAACAAACATTATTATTTATTATATCTTCATAGCAAAAAACAAGAAAAATATAAATAAACCTTGACCAACCAAAAAACAAAAAATATATAATTCCCTGGAAAATTTCCTGCTGTTTCAAAACTGCTGTGTTTTTTGTTGTTGTTGTATTTGGGTTTTTCTTTTGGGTTTTAAACAAAAAACAAGAGAAACTTTCCAGAAATATAAATACAGAATAGGAAAAAAAACTAGTGTAAACAACTCTCTCTGAAGCAGGTTGTTTTTTCATGAAAATTTTATCTAACTTTAACTCTTTCACTAGATTTCATTCTACAGGGAGAAGCTGTTAATAATTTTTCTCTAGAGAACTTCTACTAGAACAAAACTGGTCCAGGAACAAAAAAATCCCTAAAGCAAAACAAGCTTGGTAACGGGTTGAAGATGATTTTTCAAGGGAATTATCTTTTGATGATGAAACTGGACAGAATCGAGATTTAAACACACACACATTCACTAAAATACAAACTGGATTATTATTAAATTATAAATTTGTGAAAGAGTTGTTTTTTGGAGGAGAATCCAAGAGAATCCAAAAGAATCCAAGAGAGAATCCATGACAAGAATTTGAGTGACAGTTTTCGTTTTGGGTTAAGCTTGTCCAAATAAAAGACGGTGTCTATGTGTTTTTCTATGTGTTTTGTCGGTGTGTTCGTCCATAAATATTTCACAAACAAAAATGAAATAAAAAAACTCTTTGAAAAAAGATTTTTTTTGTCATTTAACTTGTTTGTTGTTTCATTATTTATTTGTTGTTGAAAAAACAGCAAGCTAAGAGGGGTGAGAATGCGTTATAGAATCCATTACAGAATACTTTTTTTATAATCTAGACATCAACAACAAAACTATATTTCAGGTAACTACTATCATCATCATCTAAAGATTCGTTTCATTGTTTATTCAGGATCCTGGATTCTTCTATATGATCATGGTTGGCAATTCTGTTGGCAAACATCGCCAACCATAATGGTTTTCTAACATAAATATTTTAACGAATCAAACACCGATCCTTTCAACAAACACACACAAGCCTTACCTTCACATAAAAAACCCTAAAGGGTTGAACCAAAAACACAAACGGATGTTGATGATGATTCCGGTGTTATTCACAAATGACGTAACCAGATACACACAAACACAAACACAAAAATGAAAATTTTTAATTACACAGACAGGCGGAGAAAGAAACTAAAAGCACCAGAACTAAAATTTTAGGAAAAAAATAGAATTTTGCACCAAAAAAAATTAAATATTACAGGCTGGTATTTTTTACCGGCTGACTTGTTTGTTGCTTTTTCTTCTTCTTGGTTCGTCGTTTTTTTTCTTGGTTGGTTATTATATTTTCGTTATGCTGACAAGCCGCAATGCTGCCTGTTTATATTTTTTTCAAATATATAAAAAAAACTAACCGCTAACAAACCAACCGACCAACTGACTCTATGACTCTTCTTCTTCAGCTATGTGCCGTGAATCTTCTGTGTGCTAGTCTGTTTTTCTGTGTGTATCTTTCTCTGTGGAAAGGAATCCAACATGCAATAACAAGCCAACAGCCAACCTTGCCTAATAGGATCCAGGAGAAGTGCCAGAGAGCTAGAGAGACAGAATTCTCCACGTCAAAAATATTTCTTCTATTTGGGTAAAAACTGGGATGCGCGTGGACACATTTTTCGGTTGTTTGTTGGCAGAACAGAACACCAGCCAGAAAACAACAGAAAAAATATATTTTTTTCTCAAGATCTAGTTTCAACTGCGCAACCAACACATTCATAGCATGCCTTTTATAATCATACTTAAATCTCTCGTTAATTTTCCCTGTTTTATATATAAGCACAGGCACATACAGGCACATTGAACGTAAATTCCTCTATAGTGACATATAAGCACATACGCACATGAAACTAGAAGAAAATTCCAATTGTGCTGTGTATGTTCCAACAGTTTGTGGATTCTTTCAGTTGGAAAATTAACTAGGTGTGTTCCATCGTGTAAAATAAGCCAGGCAGGCAGCCAACCAACAAGCAAGCAAGCACCCAACACCACTTGGCGCATCTGCTTGGCTGCTATCGGAACCCAAAAAATAATGACGACGATGATGAAGATGATGAAGAAATATACGAAAATATACCTGAGACATTTGCAAGCATCATTGGTGATGTTTGTTTTTATAGCAAGCCTTTAAGAATAGGATGCCGTTTTTTCTTATATTATTATTCTTCCTCTTAAAATTCTGGCTAAATCTTCATCATCTTATTTGAACGAGCACTAGATGCACCAAACACACATCATACAGAGAAAAGGTAACCGGTTCTTGAAACCTGTCCAGACATTATTTATAGAGAGAATGATATAGTGTGTGTTTGTCCATAGAGAAACAACACTAAGAGACTTTGCTATTATTAACTAACTTACTTGTTAAATAATAAAAGGGTTAATTAATTAACAAACACACTGTATAGGATGAAGATAAGCAATGAAAGAAATGGCCAAAACTAAAAGAAAATTTGATTATAATAAGTTGGTTTTGGTTGGTTGATTGCTAAAACTAATTAATCACAGACGCACACACAACAGATAACGATGATGAACACAACTCATAACAAACACTGTTAACCCGTTGATGTCCATAATAAAATGTGCTCATATTCTATGATAACTGAAACAGTAACAAACGATGACGGCAGTCACAACACCAAACTAAATGAAAAACATATTTAAAAACCCTTTATTTACAAAAAAATAAAGGGTTAACACATCACATAAAATTTAACATGAAGAACAGTGTGAACACAGCACCAGATCAACAACTATCACTGCAGTGGTCATTGAAACTCATTGTCAAAGTAGTGAACGCTCATTCAACTAGCAACTTTAACAATAAACAGCCAATCAAAAACTAGCGCGCGTTTTGTTTTTGGGCGCCACTTTGCTCGCGTTTTGTTTTTCGGCGCGTTTTTGCCCGTGTTTTTCTGAAAATCTTTACACACAAGATCAGGCAGACAAGAATGAAGAACGTGTGACTGTGGCAGTGTGTGCCTGGCACTATGACCACAACAGATCACATGAATGTGTCTATGACTAATCACATTCAGTTTGCTCTGTTTATCGACACAAAAACAAAAACCAAATTTGTCCATCATTGTTTATGATGAAAACAATGTTAAAATTAACGAAGTTTCTCTATGAAAAAAATTCTGGTAAGTATTGCTTTGATATTCAACTGAAATTAATCCTTCACATACTAAAATTAAAGTATAATTTTTTTTGTTTCTATTTAACAAAAAATAGTGAGGAAATATAACGAGTTTTATGTGTAATCATCATCATCATTATCATGGATTCTCTTTCTCCAGAGACAATGAGCTCTTCTTTGTTTTTTGTTTGTTTGTTGTGTGTTTGATATTGTCAACTAATCCAATCGATACAGAAAAACTCACGTTGTTTGTTTCGTTGTCAACAAGCAAAACAATACCAACTTACCTTTACGACCTCGTTAATTTTTCATATAAACAACATTTTGAATAACAAAAAAAGAAACTGTCCATTCATTTTTTCATATAAAAAGCTTTCATAATTCAATGAAAATTTAACGAGGTAGAGCTATAATGATGATGATGTTACCAGCAAAAAAAAGCTTGCATACCTGAAATTCCTTGACGCACTGACACATACGCACATAATGGCAAACACACCAAAATATAATCAATTATCCGCGAATGAAAAGGAATCCTGAATCCTGAATGCGAATCCTGGATCCTTTTTTAGTTGGGATGTATTCAGTGGATGTTTCTTTTGAACGCATCACTATTCAAGCATGACCATAGTTAAGCAAATATCATCCATCTTTGATCAATGATCATCATCATCATCACCAAAACTTGTGTATTACTCCAAAAAATCCTTTTTTCTTAATTAATAATGGATTCTTTTTTTTCATTTCAGATATCTTGGATTCTTTTTGTTGTTGTTGTTGGGATTCTGTGGATGATTCTGAATGAAACCAAACCAAACCAAGCAAACCGAGAAAAAAAAACCGCAAACCAAACCGAAACAAAAAAGTTTTTCTTGCAGGAATTTCAAAGATTTTCTATGAAGCAAAGCTATGATTCATTGAAAATTTTTTATGGTGAAAATTTGTTGCTGAGTTGACAAATTTAAAATCAAAACAAAATTATAAAATCAAAATTGAAATTTAAACCTTTATTTTTTGGTAAGGAACATCGACCTTTAAGAAAAAAATGAATTTCAGCGCCATCTGTTAGCGACCAACTAAAAATCTAAATCTCACTCTCTGTTTAAAATTATTTATTTACAAGAAAAAGAAATTTACATATGTAAATTTCTCAATTTAAAAAAAACAGGGTTAACCCATTTTGGAATATTGATTCTTGGAACAGAAATTTCCATAGGAAAAAAAATAGTTTGAGTAAATTTTTCGTAAACTAATATAGACAAACAACAACGAAAACAACCAGGAAAGCTGCTTGACAAAATTTTTGCTTGATATTCAAAGCGGAAATTTAACGAGTTAGATTTGTTTGTTTGTTTGTTTGGTAGACAAAAAATTCCTTTTTGTTAATGAATTGATGAAAAATATTTTTATTCTAATTAACCTGCTGGTTGTTGTTGTTTGCTAATTAATAATAACACAACCTGGCACAACCCTTTCTTTTCAGGGTAGGAGGAAACTAGATGATTTTTTATAGTAAGCTTATAAAAAATAATGAAACATGTGTGTGTTGTAATCATTCATTCTAGCTTGTCAGGCCGGGGCTATTTGCCGCACAAATGTTGAAAACTTTTTTTTTAAATTCCAAAATCAAAATATTTTCCCTGTACACCAAAAAAACAGCCAATTTCGATGTGTTTTTTGGATGTTTGGTAGGCTAATAATGATCATAAATCATCGATCATTTTCAATAAACCACTTGACACTTAACACACTCGTTTTTTTTGTTTAAATCCCGTAGGATCCTGAATCCTGAAGGCATGGATTCCGTCTCATAAGAATCCAATAGATGGCGCTTTAAAAAAGCTGCTTATATTGTTTTATAATTAATTGTGAGGTGTGAATCCTTTTTGTTGCTGTGTGTGTGTGCTAGTCAGGTTCACTGGTGTGTTAGTCACCTTGGGCAATTATCACCAAGACCCGTTTTTAGTAAATGCGGAAAATTAACGAGGTATACAAGTTATGAATTGGTTTTTGTTTGAACGAATGCTGTTAGTGACATTGCAATTCACCATTCATCTCAATCTTCTCATTCACCATTCATGTTTTGTTTAGCCTCAAGGGATTCGATGCATGTTGCCATGCTCCTATTCAAACATTGAACAATGATGGCCAGGATGCTAACGCAAACACACACACACTGGCATCATTCATAATTACATTATTAAATAAGATATTTATTCATTCATTCTAGGTCAAGTCAAACCA
>JAOWBP010085319.1:0-26833 GCA_028571105.1 Tragopan temminckii
TCTTTCTTTCTTTCTTTCTTTCCTTCTTTCCTTCGTTCCTTCTTTCCTTCTTTCCTTCTTTCCTTCTTTCCTTCCTTCTTTCCTTCCGTCTTTCGTTCTTTCTCTCTGTCTTTCTCTCTGTCTTTCATTTCAGTGTGATATTTCTGTTATGTCTAGGGTCATGACTTAGATAATCTTTCTTGCTTTTTGGGGGCCTTTTAAATTTGATTTGGTTTTTCATATGCTTTCTATTCTCTATATCAATCTATAAGAACTCTTTATAAAGTTACAGAGTCTGCAAAGCACTTGAAAAACTCATCTAATTTATTCTTGGCTGAAGGCAAGTTCAGTAATACCTATATCATTCCTAACAGATGTTTTTTCCTAACTTCCACTGAGAGTTACTTTACAATCCACCTGGACAATCCTTTCTCAGGGCTCGAGATGCTAACACTTAGCAATCCAAAAATGAAATTGCTCGTAATTCACCAAATGCTTCTTTGTGTGCCTTGAGATGTACTTCAGCTCACCGTTTCCAACAGATTAGAAAATATTTGACACAAATACCTTCCAACCTTTTTTTTTTTTTTTTTTTTTAAGATGTAGAGGCTACAGTCCCATGTCATTGATACTGTTTGCAATAGTTGTCTGATGATAGCTACACTTCTTGACAGTGTTGTGAAGATCTTTTACACCATTGTCTTTGCAGCGTAGATTGTCATTAACTTTTCTTGTCCTCAGAATAATGTATCAGGCTTTCTTTCCTGATCTTCAAACTTGCTGAATTTACAGCTCCACATGTTGTTCCTTCTCAGACTTTACTGCTGTTCCTCCTTTTAACATTCATGCATCATTTTTAAATTTGTACTTAAAAATCTAACCTGTATACATCTTTCCTTTCTTTGTGGTAAATGGACATTTAGTGAAGTTGCTTTCCCGCAGAAGAAAGCTTTCACCTTATTTCCTGTGAAGAGCCAGTTGCATCCTTATTCCTTTTGAACTAGCAGGCTCGAAAACACAGGGGCGAAGATTCAGAGATACTTTGTTTAGGAATTTTGAGTTTACTGAAGTTGCTTTCATGAAACCTTTTTACTTTGTATCTTAGTCCTAAGAATCACAAACTCAAACACTTCACAAATATTTTCCAGACCTTCCTTTAGTAACCTTTTAGCATTGTGGAGAATAAAACCTGCTCTGAAGCCTTTGTCAAGAAAAAAAGCCTTGATACTACTCAGTTCTGCTGTGTTCTCCCATCGTAGTTGGTTTAACGCCTTCCCACTCAGTTAGCAATTAACTGGGAACAAATACTGTCCTTTGCTCCTAAGGTGAAAAAACCCCTTCCTTGTTCAACATTCACAGCATGTCGTCTTATTATCAAGGGAGCTGAAGTCTATTTGATAAACACAGTTAGCTTGGGGGTTACACCTCTCACTTGATCCTCCAGTGATCAGGAATGACAAAAGCACTGAGTTCTACCTCTACTGACTGACCTCAGAAATTATATATGAATTTACATTCCTGTATGTTTTTACATTGATTTACAAACATTCCAAATATAAACATGAGTCAGCAATGTTAAACAAAAGTCAGCAAGATGATGAAAGAGCATTTCTCCTATGAGGAAAGGCTGGAAGAGCTGGGACTTTTCAGCCTATGAAAGAGGAGGTTTGGGGGGAACTCGTTGATGTCTGTAATAAATACCTGAGGAGAGGGAGCAAAGTTGATGGAGCCATGCAGTTTTCAGTGGTGCAATGTGCCAGGGAAAGGGAGAGTGGGCACAAACTGGAACAGAGGAAGTTTTGTTTAAATATAAGGAGAATCTTTACTGTGCAGGTAATGAAACACTAGCACAGGTTTCCCAGTACTCATGGAGTCTCCTTCTTAGAGACAATCAAAAGCCCCCTGGTCACCCAGCTCTGGGTGTCCCTGCTTAAGCATGGGTTGAACCACACAGTCCCTTTCAACCTTAACTCTTCTGTGACTCTGTGATTCCCTATGATATCCATACGGAAAACTATACTGTGGCAGTAGTCATGGAGTTAGATAAGTCACCACAAAATTTCAGAGGCTTCTTCAATATTTGCTGCTTTATTTTCAGAATGCTTGATCCATTCATGTGGATTACTTCTGTTTCCTTTTCATCTTCTTGCCTGCTTTGTGGTGTCTTGCTTTTCATTTTCTTTCTGGCCTCAGCTGCTTCCTAGTACATAACACTTCCTCATCACAGAGACTGACTATCTGTAGATGGAATGTACCTAGTTTTTGTTACTGTTTTATTTGTCTGGTTTTAACATAGTCTTTAATTTTTTAATTAAACTGAACAAAAGGTCTTCAAAATCATAAATATTATTCAAACAAAGCAAAAATTTTCTATTAATATAGTATGTCATGTCATACAGTAAGAAAAGGGTTGAGTCTAAATCCTAGAGACTTTCTGAAAACTCACATATTCTGTAAAAGTCAGCCCCTTCTTTTTATACTCACATACCTCCTTTATCTAATTAAAATACGAAGATGACAAAGGTAGACTTGAATTTTTTTCTGAACATTTCTGCACAACTAATTTATCCTTTAGGAAGTTACATATTATATGTAAGACATAATTTTTTTCTTTTTAATTGTGCACCCGATGGTTGCACTCTATAGCTACAGTTTTTTGTGGGTTACTGTTAACTGAAACATCAACATATATACAAGGAGTCTGCAGTGGTGCTCCCATCAAGAGCTCTACAGCTGTGGACTGCTACACAACACACTGGTGGTGTATTATGTGCTATTTTTTTTTCTTGCATATCTTAAAAAGAAGGAAAGAAACAATGTAGAAAAAAAAAAACAACAAAAACAACAATGGAAGAAGTAATGCTGGAGGAACTTCTTAGATATTGTTGTTTATAGAGGGAAAAGGAGGTTTTAATTTTTTCTTTTACTTTCTGATTTTACATGGAATCTCTATTGTTTTGCTTAAATGTTCAAGAAGACATTATTAAACTATTTGACATCTTACTTTACATTAAGATTATAAATATAAAAACATGTCAGAGGTGACAATACACTCTAAAGCAGCAGCATCCAAATCCAAGGATGTCCTTACACAGAGCCTTTACAAAATCTATAACTTGTAATTTGATGCCTCCATTGTTTTTATAAAAGATTTAGAGCATTTGAGGACTGAATCAGATCTAATTCATGTAAAAATATGTACAATGCTGAAAGCATACTGCAAATGGCAGATAGGATGAAGATATAGTGATACCAAACAAGGGAAAAAAGGGATGATAGGAAGGATGATATTGGATGTAATGTATAACAGAAGAATGAAACCTGAAGACTATTACTGAATGTAACTCCTTCTTCTTCGTTAGTCATCTGCATTCTCTACTAATGGATATGTTCTTATTCACAATTCCTGATCAGTATCAGATAAGTTGATTAATAAATTTGGAACTGGGAAGAAATGTTGTTTCACACAATATTGGCAGAAAGAAATTTAAGGAATTTGGTCATCAAGCAGTCAAGCAGAGGAAGGCTTGAATAATACTGTCTTTTTTTTTTCTTTTTTTTTTCTTTTTTTTTTAATGATAAGAATATTTAGGGATTTTTCTTTTTTTTTTTTTAATTTTTAAATGAGAGAGAAGCCTTGTTTATCAATAGAGATATCTACATTGGAAACCCTGCCCTTTTTTTTCCAGCTTCACTTGCTAAAGATCATATCTACTTTGGAGGAAGTCAACTCAAGAGTCTTACTTTCTAGGGTTTATTGAGAAATTAAATTATCTTATTTTAGTTCTCTCCTCCTAGGATGCTTTGCATCTCTGCTCTCTCATTTGCATGTTACTTAAAATGCAGTGCCAGTACTGCTGACTGCTTTAATCTATAAACAACTTCTCATACTGTGCCTCTTGTGCATTCTTCATGTTCTCTTCCCTGGCTATGAAGAGGAAGATTGGCTTTCAATTCTTGATCCCAATTTTTCAGATCACCTAACTTAATAATATTGGTCTCACTTACATTTAAGACCTTTTTCAATCTTAAGCTGAATGACATGCATCACATTCATTTTAAGTATCCCACTGCTGTGTCTCATTTCAAATAAACTCTTATAGGGAGTAGGAGTTCCTGAGATCCATTACGTTTTGTATTTCCTCATTTCTAAAAAGTACTTTACTGCCTCCTTCCAGTGACAAGCTTCCTGAAAAAAAAAAAAAAAGTTTTCAGAATGACTGTTGATAGCCTTTTTTTTCATTACTCACTTCCTGAAAATCTTCCTACCTTTTTCTTTACATATCTGTATTATTTTGAGCTGTCTCTTTTTCACTGTCCATTCAAATTTCTTTTTATGACTACCGGAACTTAAAAATCTCAGTCAACATAATTTTGAGAAAGCAAGCTTTGCTTTTGAGAAGAATGGTTAAATTGTGTGTATTCATTTAAAAATAAATTCTGAACTCGAGTTTATCTATCAGACATTGTCTTGCCTAAATGTGTGGTGATAAAACAAAGGACAAGGATGAAGAAGGAAGATATAGAAGCAAGGTGAAGGTGCTGTCATAAAGGATAGGGAGGGCATGCTTTTATAGAGCAAACTATTGATTGCCTGGCAATGCAAAGTCTAACACAGTATATTTCACAACCTCCATTTAGACTCAAAGAGTGCCTATCCTTTAAGGATGCTGGCTTGAGGGGGTGGGATATAGAGGGAAGCAGGATATACTAACGTGGAGCAAGGATACCTGCCAGCTGGTTTAGAAATGACTGATCAATTTTCCTCAGCAATATCTGAAAAGTTTTGTCTGGAAAGATAATGGAGCTGTTGAGAAGAGAGATATATACAGAATTTTATTGTTTTTGTTTATTTCTCTGCATACTACTTACTTTTGGATGAATAAATAATGCCCCATTTTGACAACGACATTTTTAATTCACTTTAATCTCCTTCTATCATGCTCATGTAGTCATGAATGAAATATATATGTAGTTTACAAAGTATGTAGTCATACATGTACCACATTAGCTCAATGAAGAATGATCCTTATAGACACCATAATCTGGAATATGAATCCAAAAATTTTTAAAACTGAACAGCTACTTGAATCATGGCAGAAAAAAAATACTACTATTAGGCAGTATCTTAGTGGGCAATAAGAAAGTTAAGGCTGAAATGGCTGAAAGATCTGGGGATATTCAGCCTGGAGAAGAGAAGTCTGCAAGGTGACCCGATAGCGATCTTTCAATATCTGCAGGGGAGCTACCAACTACCAGCTACCAACTTTAAGGATTCTGTGATTCTATAAATGCTTTTTTTCATGGGTAACATGTTAATACAGCAGGATCAAATACCTAGAAATATGAGATATGAATAAATATACCCATTGCATAATACTTGTGCAATTGTTCTTTTTTCCCATCAAAACTCTGTAGATAACCTGTAAAAAACCATGAACTGTGTTTAATTTGCCAGTATGTGGCAAAAGATTTATGTGATGATTTTGTCTCTTTTTATTCCTGATGAATGTGCAAATTAATATTTTATAAATGAGACTTAGCTAGAAGTGAACAAACGTGCATGGTATTTTAAACTAAATAACAGATGTTTTTTTCCAATATTTTTCATTGAGATAAAATTCCATATCATTTTTTATTTTAAAAATATACTCTTAAATATTTGTTCTTCTCTAGGCTTTCTCTTAGGAAAACAGTATTTATTTCTACTCTAATATCATGATGCCTAAAAAAAAAATTAAAAGAACTGGTGATGATTTTTCCCCCCTGCAGTATCTTAACACTATGCAGTGAAATAAAAATACTCCAATCACAACCAAACCTCTTATCCCACAAGCAGAATGCAACCTAAACAGGATATTGAATATTGCTGCAATGCAGAATCACTTATTTACATTCTATGCAGGAAAAATATTGTGTTGCTGCAAAACAATGTGATGGAAAAAAATTAAATATCTGTCTTTCCTGTAGCCTATAAAATGGATAAAAATTCCAGAGTTAGCAGTTTACTTAGTGTATTAACCTATGGACCTCAATATTGTAAAAAGAAAATATGGATCAACTCCGACACTTAATTTTCATAGGACAAATAGAGTTCGGATTAAATATTTCTGAAGAAACTGGAGGAAATCAATAGCATTCACAGGGCTAGTAAAGCTTAGTTTAGATAGTAATTCTTAAACCTTTTGTTTATAAGTTCTTACCTCTAAAGCCTTTAAGGTAAGCTTTGTTCCTGGAGTTTTGTTGTCTTGGTGACTCCAATTGTGAATGTAACAAGACTTTAAAAAAAGAGAGGAACCAAAACAGACTTAATGTTTTTTATAGATTTTCTGTCACCAAATTATTATTACTGGTCCCCTGCTGGCAGTATTGCACAAAGATGTCTTAAATGCTACTTCAAGCCATTTGATTGAGATTATTCTATAACAGAGTTAAACCCCCAGGTAATTGTCAGAAACTTCCCCAGAATACTGAGAGACTCTAAGAGTCAAGAAAACACAAACATCCAATGATCTAAACGGAAAATAGATCTCTACTCTGAGATAATCAAATGCAATCCTGCGAAAACTTTCATGCATAGACTGTATAGATTTCACATGAAATAATTATTTAACATTAAAGATAGATGGGTAATATATAAAGATAATGGACACTATTAAAATTGAATTTTAAAGTGGAATCAGTGATTGATACCGTGGCATCTATAACAGAATTAGGCACATGTCTGCTTTTCTTAGTGCTAGGCGATTTTTACAGTTTTTCATCTGAACAACTCGCTTGGAAGGAAAGGAGCAGTGAAGTGAGAAATGACTTAATCTACCTACTTGCAGAGCTTCTTCTCTGTATGGTGATAGTGCTGTACACTGTAATTAACAGCGAGAACATCATAGATTAAAAGATGATCTTATAGGTCATACACATCTGGAAAAAAAATTGCCTCTGTATGAAAGCATAGTAGTTTACTTGCACTATGCAGTGAGCTAGAACAACAGTAGGATGTTCAAATTAATAAAAGCATTATAAGTTAATGGATACATGTCTTTAAAATATTTAAGAGACTGTTACTTCTAGGTAGCTACACACACCTATGTTCAACTTAGTAACCCTGGACTTTCTGTATAATTAGAGGAGAAAAAAAAAATTGCACTGGGACTGTTTTAGCTTACATAGGCTGAACTTAGAGTGGATGAATTACTCACTAGGAGTACAAATCTCTCTGCACTGTGAAGAGTTCATGTCATCCAGATATGCCACGTGTGGAGGTCTACAACTGGCCAAGTCCATTATGAGCTGTGTCTCCAAGTGTCCATTGAAATAATATTTATGGAAGGAAAGTACAAATATGTTGTCCCTTAATATTCATATTTTCTCATAAAATGTTCCCTTTTATGAAGACTTTATCTAAATACACTTTCCAGTATGCATTTTAAGTAAATAATGGGTCTGTGAGAAAATACTAATTTATTGTTCTATTAGTTCAACTAATGTAGTTTTCCAGTTTACTATAGTAAAAGAAGACCTCTGTCTATGAATTAATTTAAATTCTTAAATTCTTTGTGTCCCAAAAAAGCCAAGATGAAGAGGAGAATATTTTTTTTAATCATGACTCCAGTTCAATCTATCTCTATAAATTTGTGAGCTCAGTTTTTTGTGCTGGTTCTGCTCCAAAGACCAAGACTGAGACAGGGAGTCCAGTAAGTGGCAGAAATGAAATTTATAGCTGTTTATGAAGTTTGTAGCTCTTACCCATGGAGTACGTATCGCTGACTAAAATGGGATGTGGCTCAAGTGAAATCTTTACTGATTTAGGATTTTCTGAGAGCAGGCTCCACCAGTCAATTAAAGCTAACTGCTTATCTACAGAGAAAACTTAAAGGAGCCAAGTATGTATCACTTCTGGGGACTTTTTTCCGCATCACTACTAAAAATCAGAAAAGCCATCTGAGGCACAGTCATATAAATGCACCAACTTACGTTATAACAGTTCCTTCTGTGAAATAATTAAAATGGACTTTTACAGTCAGAGGGGAAAACGAAGAATAAGGGATTAATAATTCTTTAATAAGAAAAAGATATCTAGTTTATTAATAGCTTTTGTGTAGTTAATTAATGCTTTATTTTGAAAGAGATAGTAACCTTTTAGGCAGTGGATTCTGCAATGTGAAATGAAAACAGGACTGGGAAACAGTGAAGTAATAATAGTTTCCTGCAGAGGGATAGGCAGTGGATACTATAGAGGCTATAAAATAGGATTGTGCATACAATGTGATATCTCAGTAGTTGTTCACAGGATTTCAGTAAAGACAAATTTTTCACATGAAAGATAAATACTTAGAGATGTCATCCGGAAGTGCATCAGATTTTATAAAACTCTCAGAGTGGTTCCTTCCAATCCTTGTAACAGGTACGAAAAAAAGGGATCTCACAGTAGCAGTATTCACCTGGTCAAAGAAATTCTTTCTTATTCCCATTCAAAGATTATTAATTCATTTTACAAATTGTTTGCCCTGCCTTTATGAACCTTAAAAACCTTAAATGGCATTTGTTTTTGCTTGAATTTATTCACCAGGCTATTTCCCTAAAAGTCCTGTTTATGATCAGGAAGGACATTACTTAGTAAGCAACCTGTGTCAATGGGAAAGAACTATAATAATTTAAGTACTTTTCTGGATACCAGCATTTAACCACATCAGTTTGCTTTATCTTGGCTGCAGTTTCTCCCACAGTTCAGGCCAACAGAACTATTTGAATTCAGGCTGAAAAGAGTTCCAGCAATGTAAGTGCCAGCTACAAAGCAGCTGTGCCAAGAGAAGAGCAGTTGTGGTGAATAAATGTGATGAAGAGCAGTTGTGATGGAAAAGTGTAGAAAATCATCCAAATGCGGAGGCCATGGGAGAGGGAAACAAAAAGAGACAAACATTCACATGTTCAAATCACAGACAAGTGGAGAAGAAAAGACTGCAATCCAAGGTAAATCATGTATATATATATGGGTATGCAGATATATTCTATAGGTACGTGTAGAAATATTACACACAAATTTATATAGATATAATACATACATGTTATACAAATATGTTCAAATACTCTTGTATTCACCCTGTACATACATACATATATAAAGAGTGAGGCAGAAAATAAAGCATAACATTAAACTGACTCACAGAAGTTGACATAATGGAGTTGAGCAGAATTCACAAAGTGGGGCATCCAGAAACTTTGGAAAGTTTGAAGCAGTAAAACTGACATCTAATGATCACTCCAGCCTTATGTATGATAACTGTCGTACATGTACCTCCTCTGGTAGAAGAGACCCCATCCTTCAGTGTAGTCATGTGCTTCTTCTATTCCTACAGAGACCTTAATCCTAGTCAGTAAGGATAGGAGCAGCAGAAATTGTACATGCATCAAAGGAAACAGGTTTCAGCATGTTCTACCCTCCTGCTGCACAGTCATGGTTTGGATTAGAAAATAATAGGCTGTAGGCAGCCAGAAGTCAGAGCTGAGTACATTTGTTAAATCTTTAAAGGCAGGCAGAAAGCTTAGAAGATGTGCATAATTTATACCTGTCTATCATCTCCCCTCTCTTGATAACCCAAAAATGCGAACCAGGAACTAAAACAACTACTTTAAAAAAATCACTGCAGATCTATGTCTGCTGTGAACATGAACTATAAACAGTTTCAATTTGCTTAGTTCTCGATTCAGATCATAAAGCAACAGCACTTAAAATACTTTTGCATGGGACTGGCTTTATTAATTCTTCGTGAAGCAACTACTTCTTGCAATTTCTAAATGTGATGTTAATCTTATTCCAGGATATTCTTAGGGCTGATGATTTTTCATTATTGTGCTTATCATACACCGTACAGCAAACTAAGCTTTAAAGTAACTACAGGAATGCCTTAGTGACAAATTTAAAATAAGAAATTTGCTAAAGTTTGTTGCTGCCTGGATACAGGGAATTCATTCTTATTCTTTAGTGGAAAAAAAAATAATACTAGAAAGCAACTCTCTATATCCTGAAGAAAAAATAAAAATTGCATTTTATTTAATTTCAGTTCCCATCTGTTTAACATGTTTGTGCTGTTTTCGGCAGTAATTTTTTTCTATCTATAAAGATGGTGTGAACTAAAAAAAAAGATCTTTTTTTTTTTTCGTATATTTTATTGCATTACACTTTATTCATAAAGGTCGGTAACTTAAATGTCCAAACAAAATTTTAGGTATAGGGGAAAGTTAAATTGAATAATATAAAATAAAAAAAATGTTTGAACACCCATAGAAATTGTAATTAGCAAGATCTGTCATGTGACAGAAAAAAAAATTTTTATTTACTTTCAAAGGAAGAATAATAATACAAAAAACAACACACTGCCATTTGAACCATTTATTTGAAAAAAGATTTTTATCACTTCTGGTAAAATTATTTTTTTACTTTCATAACCTTTACTACTGTCTTAGGCAAGGCTTATGGTCAACATTTATTTGGAGACTACCGGACTGATAAAATTATATGATAAATCATCAGCACTAAAATAAAGATTTTTCCTCCCAAAGAGTATTTTGTAATCAATATTTTCTCCAGATATATTGTAATGATATTAAAAAATTCTAGTAAACACTGCATCAAAGCCTGTGCCATGCATAGATGCACAGATACAGAATCTGGAGGGAGAGTTTTCATGCACTGAGAAGAGATTGGTGGCAGCAGGCATGTATGGTATGGAGACTGAATAAGGTTGTGACACCTTTCAACAGTCCAGCTACTAAAACATTTACCACAGAATTTCTCTGTGTTAAATTTCCATTAACAATTTAAAAGGTCCTTTTTCACTTAAAAAGCTTATTAGTTACTTCAGGAATCATAATTTCCATACATTCATTCATCAACAGTCTGTTTATTTTTAAGGTATTCTCAGGACTCAGATAGGGAGAATAAAAATGAATATTCAAAAAAGGTATCTTGCTTTATCATTGCTATAGTTTCGAGCACTCTTACGGATTTCCTTTGTGTAAGTTCTACTTACACGAAACTTCTGAGTATTGAAGGTCTGGATTCAAAATACACCATCCCAATTACACAATCACATCACAAATATAACAACACAAAATTGCCTGCACACAGAAAAGAATAGTTTGGGCAGTAATTCCTACTGTGACAGACACTTAATAAGCATGCCTTTCTGGTTCATGTGCAGTAGAGTCCACAAGTTGAGATCTATGAGCTTTTGGCAGCAAAGCCTGCCAGAGAAGCATTTTAAAAACAATGAGTTGCCAAGTGGCACAAAAAAAAAAGGTCTAAAAAAAGAGAACATGTAATTTTAGTTAATAAATATCAATTAAAAGATAGATCCAATAATAACAGATGGTTTAGGTGTTTGGACATCATTTGTTAAACAACTGAATATAATATAGTCCATTTTAGGAAGTGTTAGTGACTATGGCATCCACATGCTGATTCACAGCAAAGAACCAGAGCTCTTATAACTAATTCAGCTCTCTTCTTATTTTCCTTTAGCTTTATAGTCTGAGTTTTAATTTTCCTGGCTGTCTTTAGTCATTCTGATTAGACTTCAATGTAAAGTCTTTGTCATACCACAGTGGTATCTTAAATTGATACAATTTTCATTATTATTATCATGATGTAAAAATGTTTTGTTTCCAGCTACTAGCCACATCAGCGCAGTTTCTATTAATGCCTACTGTATTTTGGGATGCAAACTTAATCCAAAAGCCATTTGCCTTACACACAGAGAATGAAACTGTAAATATGTTTGCAGTTGCAGTTTTCAGTTGCATTCAGAGTCTGCCTTCTAGAATGCATGGTATTCTACCTGTCAGGGTACATCTTTGGTCGCTTATATGTCCTTTAGCACAACATCAGTTCTAGCCCAAAGTCCTGCAGGTAGTCAGCAGAGCAATGGCATAGAGAGCAAAATGCAGAGACTGTTGATGGCCATGATGAAATCTGGTTGTTAAAAGGCTGAGTTTCCATCTAGGAAGTGGTGAAGAGCTAAAGGGGTCTGTTCCTTAAATCCTAAGAGTTTGTGACAGTGTGTTCAGAATCTTAAACTGAAACTAGAAACTAATGTTTGGCTGGGGCTAATCTAGAAGACAGACTAATCTAGAAAGTAAACTTGGTGTATTTTCACTGACAACTACCTCAAGAGATATGGGCACGTTAGAAAAACTACAGATTCTAGCATATCGTTGCCTTGAAACATAGAAGTTAACAGCACTGCATAACACAAAAAATCATGTTCATCTGAGCCTATGTGAAAGAAAGTGTTTTGTTTTTGTTTTTGTTTTTGTTTTTGTTTTTGTTTTTTTTTCTGGCAGGTAGATATGAAAAAAATCCAGTTTAATAACATAAACTCCTTGAAGATATTAGGGAGCAGTTGGAATGCATTTTGAGAGTTCACGTCATTTTGGTAACAACTTGGCTGGGACCTATAATGGAGCATGGAATTAACCTTGATACAAATATTTCTTATATTCCCAGTAGTACATTTGTTAAGTTACAGCCATCTGTTTTGTATCCAAGGATGCTAGTTGAACCTTGTGAAATACTTCATGTGATGATTACTAAAGAATAAATGCAGATCCCTTCTGTTTGCCAAGGAGGGATATTTGGAGTTTTGTTCTCTACCTTGTACAACACAGGTCACATTCATGGACAGACAAAAAATGAACAGAAAAATTAATTCCATCGACTGCAAAGAGATGCTCATTCATCAGAAGTATAAACCTAACTTAGTAATTATATCAGCACTTTTTCTAAAAATTTAGGGCAGAGCTCAAACTAGCATTTTTACATTCTTAGTTTTCAGGAGAAGAAAATGGAGATAATGCTAATCCGAATAAATTATCTGGCAGGATAGTCACTTCAGTGGCTCGTTCTTTTATGATGGCAAGACCACATGTCCTTTTAAGTGATTGTCATCCGTCTAGCCATAGCCCTAACCGCTTCTTCTTGGGTTATGCTGGGATTGTTGAAGGACAAGCCATAGGGATGCTTCATTTTCTGTTAGGTTTCAAGTATTTGGACAGTGTTTTTACTCTGGAAATGACAATGGAATCACCTCTTAGTCTCTGACTTCCACTCAAAAACAGTTATGTCATGCAGCTTATTTAAACACATCTAAAAATAATGTTGGCCTCCTTGAAAAACATTAGTGTATTTCACAGTGAAAATAAGCTATAATTAGTAATGACAAGTAAATCTGTGCCAGTTTGTGATTTCTTAAGCAACAGAGACTGAAGTCCAAAGTATGTAAAAAAGCTAAATATATAGAATTCCAAGTATTTTATGACCATCAGCATTTTGCATGACAAAAATTAACAGAGTTATTAACTACAATTTTAGCACAGCATGAGGAATCAACCTTCTGAAGATGTGGGGCCTCTACAAACAAGAACAAAATCTTAATGGAGGTGTGATTATGTTAGTATAAAAGGTGCTCGAGGTGCTAGTTATTTTTCTGGTATAGATTATTGGTGGAAAAAGAGAGGAATAGAGACTGCTTACATAAAGTATCCATTTATTAATGTACATAAATAAAATGTATCTACATCAGAGAACTACTGCATTGAAAGTGTCATCTGTTAACTAGAAATGTTGAAAGCTGAAAAAAGCTAGCTGAAAAATTCTGTCTGAAGAGCAGGAAGGAAACATCACCTATATGCTGAGAAGAAGACTCTTCTGTCTTTTCCTATTTTCATGGGAATAAATTAAGCTCTTACATCTTTCCTTTTAACCCATCGACTTGCAAAACAAAACAAATCGTTAAAAAAAAAAGAAAGAAAAAAAAGAAAAAAAAAAGAAAGAAAAGATAAGCAAAAAATCACCCACTGTAAGAGAAATTATTCTTCACTATCAAGTACGCTTTTTTCCTTTAAAAAGAATTTTTCCAGGGGTTGGTGTGTTGCATTTTCTATTTATGCTGTAAATGAAAATATGGTAGGTTTTTTTGTTGTTGTTGTTGTTTGTTTGTTTGTTTTTCTGTAGAAATTATCAAACCTAAATTTATACATTAATACGCTGTGAGGAAAGCTAGCTCTTAGAATGTTATCTCCAAAACTATATGAGGTAAGTGGTGCACTAAGTTTATATTTTTGGAAATACAATGCTGAATTGTGAACAGTTTATGAAATTCTGTTTAGGAATAAAGCACATACATTTTAGAAAAGTTGTGCTGTTTATAAACACACATCCACAAGGAAATGCAAAGGTGACATTGTTTATTCTATATCCATCTGTCAGTAAGACAGAAGGATCTTTCACATAAGCACAGAGTGCAACGAGCATTGTAAATCTGTGTGTTAGGTTTTATATCATGTGGAAGTGTTATTGATTCAGATCTATTAAGTGACGATATTTAGTTATATATTTTCTGTAACTCAGATGTTTTAGCTAATACCCTTGAAACTCCAGCCACCATACCTGCAATCCTGGTGTAAAAATATATGCAATTAATGTTTCAAACTCCTAATATTAGTACCAGTGTTTTTAAAACTCTTGAGTACTTTTAGGACATGAATTAGAAACTGAGTTTAAAATTAACTGTGAAAAGATTCAACATGTTAAGTGACCATTAAGTGCCTTTTCTGCCACTCACTGAGGCTCTTGGTTCACTGTAGATGGAGAAATCCCAGTGAGGCAGTAATCTCAGTTATCTGTGCTCTCAGACATCTGAAAAATCTAATGTTGCCATAAAGATGCACCAACCATCTACAGGACACAAAATATTTGTTCACAGAATTGTCTGCTCCAAAAATACAGCTCTCAAATATCACACTTTGAAAGTAAGAGTGTTGAAATCTTTACAAATAACAGTAAATAGAGGTTTAGAACTTAATATTATGCACAGAATTGCTTCTGTTCACATTGCTCTGTGATGGTAAAGCCAGCAGAATCTGTTCTAAAGTAAACTACAGAGCATTTCACAACTGAAGACCTGAAACACGATTCAGTTCTTCACCAGTGATTTTCCCACAGCTTTAGTTTTTTAAAACTGCTGTTTTTGTGTCAGTACTTTATAGTAATAAATAGCGAGAGCGTTGGATTTGTATGAGATGAGTGACATTCCTTGTAATTGAATACAGTCAAGCATAGACCACAGAAAATCAGATGTATCAGACTGAATATCGAATAGCATACTGACAATTCTGTTATACAACGATGTGTACATCTGAATATTTCCAACTCTTTGAAAGTGCATTTTCCTTTGATATATATTCCTCCATGTTGCTCAATGGACTAGCATCTGCAAGTTGTCAGCAGGGCAGCAGCATAAGAAACTCACCATAATTACTTGTTTCAATAGCTGTTCAATCCTGCTATCACTGACTACAGATGTTATGTAGTGTGCCACACTGAGAGGCATTTGCCTAATTACACTTTCCTGATATTTTACCACCTTGTGAAATAATTTTTAATGCTCTTGGGAATTCGTATCAGTGGGCAGAGAAGCACTGGTATGCTATGAGGGATGAAGGTATATTTCAGATCTGTCAGCCTCTTCAATTTATGGATTTTGGAAATGAATGAGCTGTAACTGAGAATAAAATTTCTGTGTTTGCTGAGCTAAGCCTAAATCTGATTCTCTATCAACAGCAAAATCATTGCAGAAAAATATCCTAAGGAGAGTAAAAGTAACTGTACAAATCTGTTTTACGAATAGGTATTTTTGCAACATTTTTACTAGAGCATGAAAATCACATTAAATTAAATTGACTCAATTCAGGTGAAACCATTTTGTTTTTATGTCAGATTGGTAGCCCAAATTTTAAGAAGAAGGAATCCAGAATTCATTTGTGCATCTACATTTTTGCATAAGATCGCCTATATGTGCATGCACTGGGGATTTTCACTGTATATCCTTCTAGAATACCTTGTCTGATTATTTCACACTGGCTGAAACTCAGATTTTAACTGTGAAAGTTACGACTTGCTCTTCTGGATGTATCAGTACATCTATGTGATATTCATAAAGGTTTTTGCTGATATAAATGTTCTGCATTATCTCTAGAAATATACAGTAATGTTAGAGGCAATTAAAGCCTTTCACATGTGAAAGATACAAAAAAACAGCATAGAATAAAAAATCTAGAGTTATAACTTCTTTATTATATAGCAGTAAAATCTGAATCTGTAGTCATAAGTATTGATGTGTCTACCAATAACATACCAAATCCAGAAATAATGCAACATTTGAAATGCTGATGGAATAAGTTTTAAAATCATTCTCACAGCCATGCATTTTAGGTAAAAATGCAGGAATTTTCTACTTTCTGAAAATCTAGGATAAGTAGGGAAATTTAGGAAAATTCTATGTTACCTACATTAAATTCATTGTATCTCTTTAGTCTGTATGCTCATAACGGGTCTGTATGCTCTGCCACTGCACTGTCAAAACCACAGAATTATGAATTCCCCTGTATAATACTAATTATCTAGGCTTTACTTGATTTCCCCTTACCAGAACCTGCTGTTCACATTTCATACTTCTGGTCTTTTCTCTGCTCTTTCTTATCTTTTGCCTTTTGAATTTCTCGCATCGTTATTTTTTCCATGTCTTTCTTATGCCAGCAAACATTTCTCATTTCTTGTTCACAAAAGACCTGTCTCTTTCTAAAAAAAACAATTTCTTTTATCAAAACTCCAATATTTATTTTTATACTATGGATACTTTTAATCTTGGATAATAAAATTTATTAATCTATGTAAACTATATCAGAGATTAATGTATTTTATTTATTTTTCAAAAAGAGTTGTGTCTTAAGTCTTTTAGATATCTAAAAAAGACAGGTTTATGTACGACACTTCTCAGCTGATGGTGACTCATCTCAGTTCTTCCCAACACATAGCAGAGAAATGTGTGGAGAGATACAATTCTCTGATTCATTTGGAATATGTGGATTGTCAGTTACATTCTTCAAAATCACTTATAAATCCAGCAAGATGGTTTCACAAAGCATCACAGCAGGATATTTGTGTTTTCATAGATGTTTTTATACATGTTCTCTATGATGTCTCCTTAAGACCCGACAAATATCATACTAACGGTATGCTGAGACGATAGTCAGTGAAGGTGAAGAATCTTAAACACCCTATGGTCTGTAATTCTATTTTCTGACACTTTATCCTGAGCTAGAAATCTCATTGCTATTTTTTTCCTCTTTTTCTTTAGTCCTTGTTCTTCACCACAAAGTGAGTGCACAGACACTACAAAGGATGACAAAAACAAACAAACAAACAAACAAATAACTATGATGTCATAGATTTTATGCATAGTTTATTCCAAATAATGTAGTTTGTAACAACAAAGACCATTTCTCTAATAGAAACTATACTTAAGTGAAGCGTAAATGTAACAATGGAGTGGCAGGAAAGAAAACAACTAGACAAATTAAAGGTTTTGTCACAGGTATTCCAATCATCACCTACTTTTTAAACTGCAAAACAAATATCCATTCCTTTTTACATTATTATAACCTTCTTAAAAAACAAAACAAAACAAAAAACACACAACCTTCTCCTCCTCCCCCCCACTCCCCCCCCAAAAAAAACCATGAAGGGAACAATCTCATTTTTTCATCAGAATTTTCTTTGTCAAGTTTCAATCCACAAGAAGAGGAAATATGATGCATTCAAGTGAACAAGCTATTGAGTATTCGTAAATATTTGCATATCCTGCCTTGCTTGGAAAGTGCCAACTGTACAGTCTGTTTTTCCAGTGGATTGCTATAAACAATACTGCAAAGTCATGTGAAATTCTCAACATAGCCTTTATTTTTGGTTCTGTAAAGAAAAAAGGATTTGATATCTTGGAATTATAAATTCATCAAAAGAACAGTGAAGCTCCTGACAGAGAAAAATGCTTGTTGAATGAAATAGATCTACACAATGGATTTTCCTAATACTCTGAAATATGTATATATCTGGACACAGAACTGGATGCAGCACCTTGGCAGTGCTGAGCAAATAGGAAAGATCACCTCCTTCAACCTGCTGTTGGTTATTTCAGATGTGGCCTGGGATACCATTACCTTTCTTAGTGGAAAGGGCACATTGCTGACTTATGTTTAACAGTTAACAGTTGTAACTGGACTGAAAAATCTCGTTTTTTCCACATATATCAGAACACAGCAGTAGCTTGTAAGGGCATTTTGGACTCTTTATTAGTCATTTACTATGTGACCACATTATTTTTCAGCCCATAATAGTATTTTAATATAATATTACAATATATTTTAATAATAATAATAATATAATACATTATATTTTTCAGCTACATCTAGTGCAAGTGAGCCAATACAAATAATTTTCATTGCTAAATTGATGTTTAGTTAATATAGTTAATAACCATTTTAAATCTATTACATCAATTCAGAAAGTTTGATTACAGGTTTCACTTTTTCAGAGGGCAACAGGTATTAGAAAAATGTATATATGCATGTATATATTTAATATTACAATGGTGCCTAAAATCTATCAGTCATACTATATTATAAAATGTGACAAAGAACAAAGGACCATCTTGTCGATTTAACTATAAGGACAGCTATATTGCTGTACAGTTTAATTTCTTAATGCAGACACAGCTTAAATGCTCAGCTTTAAGACAACAGAGTTATCACTGTCATTCCAGTTTTTACAATTTGTATATAAAGCCAGAGTTAAATAACAGCAATTTATTTTATAAGGTAAAAATTATTTTGAATGTTTGGCATACTGGACTACACTGTAAAGATATCCCAAAGAACTCTATGTAAGAGGCCAAAATTTATATCAGCACTTCCCCCCAAAATGCATCAGATCAGTTTAAAATGAGGAATAACTGATTTTTATTGTTGAAAACTATTTACCTTTAAAAATATCTGGTAATTAATGAAGATATTGATCGTTTGAAAGTTAAGTGCTTCAACTCTGAATCAAATAAAATGTATAATATAATCGATGAAACTTGCAGGGAAAAAAACAGAAGCATTACTACAATTTGTCCCTTACAGAATAGATTCTTTTTCTTACTCTTCTTATAAGAGATAAGTGTCTGCTCAAGAGCATATTGATAATTCAATGAACAGATGGAAAGCATACGTTACTTCCTTCTAATTTTCTTCGATGGCACTAACTCAATGTTTATAAACTAGACCACACTGAGAACCACCATAAAATGTGTTGACCCATATTTAAATAGAAGTGTGGAAAAGTATAGAAGTATACAAACTGGAAATGAATATCCAGTTTCAGCCCACAATGTGTTTGAACAAGTAATATCAAAAGGAATATTTGCATAATCTACAAATGTTTTGTACTTTATGAAACATTACACTTGTAGCACTCATATTTGAAAAACAGAGATTCAGTTTGCAATCTCCTCATTTCCCACAGCCAAGAGGAAATCTCCAAAGCTAAAAGTATAAATTAGTGTTTTCAAGTCATTTTGCTACAGCTACCCATTATATGCTCAATATACCTTGACAAAAATAAAATATTTCAGAAAGACCAATAAGATTTAACCTACTTTTATTCTGAAACGTCCTGAAATGCTCTCTAAATGTTAAATAAGACAACTGATAATCCTGATTTTTTTTAGGATTTTATAGGTTTCAAATACAAAATAATAATCATGAATTTGGTTCCATCTTCTTTATTCTGATGACTGTGCAAATAAACCAAATAACATTTAAGAGATTTTGATCACTAAGAGCTTCATACTATAAAAAAATCAATATTAAATATAAACATATCCAAATTAACTCTCACAAATGAGCTAACTGAAGAATTCATATTTTCTGAGTAACTTTTTTAAGTATCAGACCTCATGAGGAGGATGAAGGTGTCACACCTCTTGACATTTTCCTTGGCAGTAATTGGGCTCAAAGAACATGTGATGAGCTTGTCAGATTGTACAACAAACGAAAAAGAATTGCTTGAAACAATGTGGAATCTCAAAAATATTTTAGGTGAATTATATGCTTTTAATTCTAAGAGGACTAGAGGCTTGCCAGTTGACTCCCATCTACAAGAAGAATCGTAAGGAACAACAGGGGAACCACAAGCCAGTCATATTTACCTTGGTACCAAGAAAGGTTCTGGAGCAGATGATCTTGAGTGAGATCACATGGCATGTGTGGGACAACAAATGAGGGCATTGAGTACGTTCTCAGTAAGTTTGCAGATGACACCAAGTTGGGAGGGAGTGTTGATCTGTCATGGGGTAGCAAGGCCCTACAGAGGGATCTGGACAGGTTGGATAGCTGGGCTGAGGCCAATGGGATGAAGTTCAACAAGACTGACTTCTGTGTCCAGCACTTTGGTCACGACAGCCCTATGCAGCACTATAGGCTTGGGGCAGAAGGCTGGGCCTCACTCTGCAGGAAAGACCTTGAGGCCTTGGAGAGTGCCCAAAGGAGGGCAGTGAAGCTATGGGTATTCTGGATGACAAGTCGTATGAGTATTGGCTAAGGGAACTGCGATTGTTCGGAGAAGAGGAGGCTCAAGGGAGACCTTTTAGCTCTCTACAATTCCCTGAAAGGAGATTGTGGTGAAATGTGGATTGGCCTCTTCTCCCACTTAACTAGCTATAGACTGAAACAGAATGGACTTAAGTTGTGCCAGGGGAAGTTCGGGTTGAATATCAGGAAAAACTTCTCCTCTGAAAGAGTGATCAGGCACTGGAATGGGCTGCCTGGGGAGGTGGTTGAGTCACTGTTCCTGAAGACGCTAAAGAAATGTATAGATATGGTAATAGGGAACACAGTTTAGTGGGTAAATATTGATGCTAGGTGGATGGTCAAACTAGATAATCTTAGAGCTCTCTTTCAACCTTAATGATTCTATGATTCTGAGATAATTAGAAGGCTCTAAATACCCAGTGTTCTTTCTCTAGAATTTTGCAACACAATTAGATGCTTTAAATTATACTCAGCTTTTCTTTCTAAAGATAACAGCACAAAATGCTTACTATTCCCTGATCTTACAAAAATTGATAAAATAACAATGCTCATTTGTTACTGTTTCCTAAAGATGCTGTTATCTGGAAAAGATTAAGGTAAGCTATTGAAGAATTTAATTCAAATGGACCAGTATAGGCAAGTGCTAGTCTGATACTCTAGGTACATGTTAAATTTTAGACTTATATGGAAAAAATTAAACAGCATTAAGCTAAGTAGTACCATGGACATCTTCAAGATTTTAGCTTTTTTAACAGCACAGCTTAAATTGCATGATTGCCTACTTTTAACTTATGTGTAATGGATTCCTAGCTCTAGAATAGCATGAAAATGTGATGAATACATAGTGTAAATGTTATTTAGAGCAATAAGCTGTTCTCAGGTTGCTGACTTCTACGTTTGAATCATATGACTACCTTCCCCCTCTTCTTGGAGGAGAATTCTATTGATGATAATATTCAGGTTCTCAACAGGTGAGTTACAAAACTTCATGTTTGTCATAGATAGTAGCCATTTGAACTTGACTATGTTGAATTCAGTTTTACTTACGGAGGTGTATTTTATGGCAGACACAAATACAATCAATATCCATCAGGAAACCTTTTGACTGGGGATACCACTTGTTTACTGCTTCTACTATCCTCATTTCATTACATCCTACAATGCTCAAGTAGAGTTCTATTTTATCTATTAAACAGCAAACACTGAAAAACTTCTGTTTGGTGACAGTTTAATTTTCTGATCAAATTTTTGTCTATTGAACTAAAACTGTTTTTCTGCATTTCTTCATGCACATGAGAAAACAATCTGTACAAGTACCTGTGAAAAACAAAAGTAAAAATACTAAAAGGTCTTAAAGTATCCTGGAATAATCATTGCCACTATATACTTACTGTATGCTACACACATGCCTTTTATGATCATATAACGATTACATATTATTTTGCAAATAAACCTCAGGCATATTTTGTACTCTGCACTGCAGAGTGCACACTTCAAACACTGACATGCATTTGGCACATAATTTTTGATATAGGCAACACAACTGTGTTATCATAAACTATAAAATGTAGTTGGGAGGTTAAAATGTCTTAGGGGTAAATTCTTTAATTGAAGAAGTGTGTATGCAAAAGTCTTGTTAGTAAAAAAAAGTGAGAGATTTTTGTGTATAGAGTCTGGGGTAACAGTGGGGAGATACTTTGATAATGTATTGTACTCCATAGTCACCTGCAGTTATACTTGAAAGTGAATGCATGACAAAAAAAAAAAAAAAAAAAAAGATTTCCCCTCCCCCAAATAATAACAAAAACCCAACAAAATCAAACATAAGATTTATTTAGTACTTAATCAAAGAATCATTGAATTATAGAATCTTAGGATCATAGGATCATAGAATCAAAGAATGGTTTGGTTTGAAAGGGACCTCAAAGGTCATCTAGTTCCAATCCCCCTGCCGTGGGCAAGATTGTGAACTGCTAGGTCACTGCTAGACCACTAGATCACTAGACAGTTAGGGAGAACTTAGATATGAGTTATCACTTTGTTTTGCAGATGACTTATTTCTGTAAGATTTAAATTCATTTTAGATTTAGTTTTCTAATAATATGTTAAATTATTAACTTTCAAGTGCATATTTAACTACCAGTGCCTCTGTGATGATTCTCAATTTGTTTGCATCGAATTGACCTGGCTTGTAGTGGTCAGTGAATCTATTACAGGGAAGTGAAACAGAGAAGACTTTATTTCCGTGAATACTCTGTATCTTTTAGTATGTGCGTCTTTCAGGTTTCTTTCTTTTTATTTGTAAATTTCAAACTATGTAAACTGCTTGCTCATACACTGCACTTATGTTCTTGATTATTTGCTGCAAACAGAACTATTAGTTAATTAGATAGAGAGAAAATGTTGCCTTCCATCGTGAAGATCATATATGTTTTATTTAATGATTGCTAGAAATAATATTTTTCAATACATGTTCAAGTTTTTCACTATTTCAAGGTGACTCGCCATAAGAAAAATAAATGTTTCAGCAAGATATATTTGGAATATTCACATTCCTATTTTATATAAACAGAAAATATGAAAGGATGATATAGTCTGAAACAAAACAAAACAAAACAACCAAAAACATTCTGTGTAGATGCAACTGTTTCCAGTAAGGGAAACATTAAGACTACATGTGAATACTCCTTACAAAATAATGAAGCCCTTTGAAATCTCTTACATAAACAGATAGCTAGTCTATCTTGACTAAAATCAAACAGAACATTAAAATGGAAAGTTCATGTTTTTCTGCTTGAATATTTAATCACATAACACTATCTGGATAGCAGAATATTTTTATATTTGATGATAACCCTGAATCCTCAGTTCACATTTTGTTATACATAAAGGAATTTTTCATCTTCAGTTTGAATAAAAAATCTCAGGATAGATGACATTTAGTTAAATTTAGATGCCAAAATTGGGATGTACTGATGTAAAGTAGATGTCTGATCTCTGTGGATTATTGAGGGAGCCTATGTAAGTATCTCGAGAGAGACAATGACTCTAGTTAAGTCTCATCTAGCCTAACCAATCTGGTCTAATGATTAGATCTAGAACTGAATCATTTTTGTTGGGTGATCTGAATTTTCACGTATGCTATGATCCTGCTAAGTACATAGAAGAGCCATTCATGTTACCTGACATCTGAAGTGAAAGAGACAAAACAGGTGAAATAAACAGACTGTCAGAAATGTGTCACCTCCTTCACAGCATCTGGAACTTATTTTATACTTAGCGACCATCAACTATGGTTATTGTGTGTCTCCCCCCCTTGTGAAAAACAGCCAGTTCTTATCTGCCTTTTGCCTTCGAAAGTAGACAGAGAAACAGAAAGAAAACTTATATAAAAAGGTTGAGATCTTAATCAAATGTGTTTTGGTTTTTTTTTGTTTGTTTGTTTTTGTTTTTGTTTTTTGTTTTTTTGTTTTTTTTTTTTTAATAAAGACAAGGCAAATGAAGTCTGTCTGCAGCAGGTGAGATATACGCTGGTCATATCCCATGAGAAAGCTAGCATGTTATTATGGCATTAGCTGTAGTCCATTTGACCTCATATGTATTGGTTTGCTATAGTGAGGAAACAATGATTTATTGCAGTAGTTATTTTCCAGTATTCACTGAGGAAGAGGGAAAAGAATTTGTCTTCTACCGGCATGATAATATGATTATACTCTACTAATACTATATAAGATCAGTAACTGAAGCCATATTTATTTTATTAAATTCCCAAAGGATTTTACTTGACTGAAGAAACAATATTCCTTTATTCCAAAAAGACAAAATAGAAAAGAGTAAAACAGCAAAAAAAAAAAACCCACAAGACAAATGGCTATGTATATATGGATTTTATTACCTTTGTGATTATAGTATAGAAAGTTTCTTGCTGCCGCATTCTCAAATGTAGTTGTTTTTCTACTATATTTTATATATATATATTTTACTAAATAAATTAATTTATTCATAATTATTAGAAATTTTTATGTAACACTTGTCTTAGTTTTTATATTGAAGTGGTGAAATGTAAATATTTTCTTCATGAGGAGATTCCATGCCTTAATAATTCAATCTGAGCTAAGAAGGTCTTCAAGATCTTTGGCCTAAACTTCATTGCTTTATCCATTTGCTATGTTACACAGGTTTGTACAATGTTTATTACCTCAGTCATCACACTGCTCTTTATTCTTTCCCCAGAAAAACTACACAGGTAAAACTAGTTTTGTTTCTTTAAATGGCTCCTTTTTTATTGCATTTAATAACAAAAACTGTCAGAAGTCTTCAAGTGGTGTTTTAGAGAATACTGACTGTTTTAATCAATAGATCAAAATAAATACTATATCACCGTACCAGTATATTGTCCAGTTTCTCAAAGATTCTGTTAGTGCTTCTGGTTTCTGAGTGCCTTTGTCCTAGTTTCTGTGTAATTTTCAGTTTATTTTTGCGGATGTTCTGTTATTATAATTAGTCTTTTTTCAACATCTTTTAGCTTGTTTACAAACCAATTTGAACTGATTTTTCTAATGAAGTATTTGCATAATAGTATTAAATACATTATCAAAGCCATTTCTAGACTATTACAATTCCCTCTCTTATTTATATTCTTAAAATATGAGTGCATTTTGTCTACTCTGATTACTAATTAAGTCCATAATTTTATTAAACTCAAAAAGCAATTTGCAGAGTACTAAAAAAACAAATTTCATTAAAATGAATACAACTGCTGTGTCTAAATCACAAAATCACATCTGTTGGAATCTTATGAACCATCTTTTATCAGTTGTCTGAGTAATGTTGTAAGAAGAAATATATAATCAGGCCATGAAGAAGTTAAATACTAGAAATTTTCCTTAATTTGCCTGCTCTGTTTCTTGGTATTCAAATCTAAAAATCTTTTTTTCAATGGTGGTGGATTAGAAAGAAGTGGAATAACAGTAGTTTTAAACTATATTGCCTTAAGTATAATTGGACAGTACTATGATGCTCAGGTTGAGAACTGTTCAAGCACTGATGAAATTAATACTGCTACAGACAATTCTGGTGATATTTACTCTTTACGTCAAAAACATGCATCAATACCAAAAATATATTTCAATATTCATATCACATAGCATAACACATTCAATAACTATATGCAAAGGCAATTTCTAACCACTGTGGAACACAATGGGTAAATTTCTTTTCTTTTTTTTTTTTTTTTTTTTGGTGAATAATTTATATTCCCTCTATAGTTGATGGAAAGGTTCTAAGAAGCTTTCTGAGTTAGATGAGCTCTACAGAGAATAACCAATAAAATGCTGTACGGAAAAAACATAGATGAACTGGTCAGACAAAAGATCATTTAACAATTTGAGTTTAGAGAATATAAATCTTACCTGTGCGATTCCTTTCTTTCTCAGTGAACATTTTGTGTTTACTCAGATAACAGATCTTTTTGTTCATTTGTTTTTGATGCTGTCTACATACTTACTAATTTCATTAAATATGTCATTTTGTTAAATATAGGATTAAAATTTACTTGAAGATATAAACATCTGTTTTTAAATATACATATCTATATTTTGGCATTTGTGTACAATTTCTACACTTTAAAGTTCTTTAAGAATTGATGTTGACCCTGTGAGGTTTTCATAACTAAGTTGAAAAGAATTTTAACTCAATGTGATCAATAGTTGTAGCCAAGAAAGACAAGAATTCACAGGTGAATAAATGTAGAAATACCATCACAGTTAACGTCTGCAAATGTAAACTCAACTCAACTCAAACAAAAAATTTGTAAACACATATTTTAAAATATAATCAGCTGTGAATATAGCACCATTTCACATCATTTTCTTAAACATACACTAGTCAACAGTAAAAGTATATTTTTTACAGGAACATGTAGAAGGAAAAATAAAGAAGAGAAGAAAGAAGAACTGAATTCAACACAGCAACACAGCAAAGTGCAAGGTTTTGCACTTGGGCTAGAGGAATCCCAGGCATCTATACAGACTGGAAGGAACGGTCCTTGAGAGCAGCCTTGCAGAGAAGGACCTGGGGCTCTTGATAGATGAAAAGCTTAACATGAGCCAGCAGTGTGCTCTTGCAGCTCGAAACGGAAATGGTATCCTGGGCTCCATCAGAAGAGGGGTGGCCAACAGGGACAGAGAGGTGATTGTCCACCTTTACTCTGATCTTCCGAGGCCCCATCTCACTGTGTCCAGATCTGGAGTACAAGAAAGACGGAGAACTGTTGGAGAGGGTCCAGAGGAGGGCCACAAAGATATCAGGGCACTGGAGCATCTCCCCTACAAAGACAGGCTGAGGGAGCTGGGCTTGTTCAGCCTGGAGAAAAGAAGGCTGTGGGGTG
>JAOWBP010085329.1:0-26832 GCA_028571105.1 Tragopan temminckii
AACTGGGAGCAGCAGCAAGCTTCACCGGGCTTATTCCTTAATTCAACAGGAAATCCTTCTAGCTGCCGCCTTAAACTATGGAAATATTCTCTTGCTGCTTCTGGAGTTGAACGCTTTCCAGTGCTTCACTGTTAAAGACACCCTGGATGTTCTCATGCTTAAGATGTGAATGATGGTGCTGCCTTTCACTGCATTACAGTATTTAGAGGGTATGTTTTGTCTGTGCAGCTGCTGTCTCTACATAAAGCTTGTAGATGCTTAGTGGAACTTGGGCTTGGGGAACCATCAGCCTTTGTCGGTACTGGATTGAGTTTAGTAGGTGGTCTGTGGGTCAGGTGTACACAGCATGACCGCATTGGCTTAGTTTCCTAAGGCCAAGGCTTAATAAAATCCTTTGAAACATGAATGGAAGTGCTGGAGAAGAAAAGGGTTACATACTTTGATATCTTACTGCAGATAAAGACTCCAGCAACTGCTTTTTTTTTTTTTTTTTCCTTCCAAGTGGAAACTCTCTTAAATTTTATAATTTGAATATATATCTGAATTTTCTTTGATATCAAGGTATATCCTCTTAAGATGGGTAATCCAAAGAGCTCAGTTTTTGGACTGTATTGTCTGAACATGTTTGACATGAAAGACCGTGCTTGAGACTGGGAACTTCGGTATCATCTTTTTCATTTAAAGGTTGTTGGAACCCGTATTAGTGAAACTTTGGGAAACTTTTTCATGGTTTCGGGTCTGACATTCTCTAGGGAAAATTAGCTATTAGAGGTGATTGTGTACTCACAGCAGGATATTATGGCTATATCTGTACTGCAGGTAATTAAATACATTTATAATATTAAATGTAAATCAATGAGTTAAGCATGGTGGTAATGTTTGATCATGTTTTTAGGTAAGTAAATAAAACAATCCTGCTGCACAGGCTTTGACAGCAATCTAGCAAGCTAAACAAGTAGTTTAGTATATTAAAAAAAATAAAAACCAAAAAACAAAATTATCAGTGTCCTGATCTATGCTTCCTCTTGCAGTAGGAGTCCTCCTAAATTCTTTGATGGGATCTTGGTTGGATTACTTAAGCTTGGCAGAGAAGCCAGTGTGAATAAGAATGCCTCTACCTCAGAGAAATTACGTGTTCTGGAAGCATGCTATGAAATGTGTTGAATATTCACCTAGAGTTAACTTCATGTTTAAGTTATTTTGGTCATTTCAAAGATTGCTTTGGAAGCACTGTTCAGAGTGAAAATATTAATGGCCGGTGTAGGCTTTTTTCATAAGCTGAGAACTTGCGCTTTCATAGCATTTCCTAAATGGGATGGAGAGCTCTCTCAAAATGGGTTTCGGAAGACTGATTGAATTAAGTGCAGAAAAAAGAAATACTGTTTTACTGTGCCAGAATGAAAAATGGTCTCTCTGCTGTGAGGCAGTGAATTCACATTGGTGTGATACGGTGATATTCTGGAAGATGGGTATAAGTTAATGAATAGCTTACATCAAAAGGTGCCAGTAGTAGCACACTGTTAAGTCTGTCAATATGCCACGTGAATTTTTATTGCAGGACCTTGCAGTCTGGAGATTAAAGCCAGTGTTATGGTGAAACTTGCAGGGGGATTTAAAAATGCTTTGAAAAAGAGCAATTCTTAGCATTCTTCCTGTGAAACACTGCAGGCTGTAATTGTTTTGGAGAAGTGGGTGCTCAGCCAGTGAGTGTTTTCTTTGCACTGTGTATAAAACCCTAATGATGGCTTTCAAAAATACAACTCACAAGGAGGACTACTCTCCTACTCCCCTTAAGTTTCATATGATTGCAGAATTTCTGTTCTGCAACTCTAACAGTTGATGGAAGTAATTTGAAGGACTTCTAACTGCGTGAAAGTGTCCTTTAAAGGCTAACAGCTGTTTGCTTTTCTACACAATAGAGCCAAAGGTTCTCAGGGCATTTCTGTCTCTGCTTCTGGTGTATTTTGTAGAATACAAAAGTGGTGGAGGCTTTCAGTTATCTCCTCAAAACTTAAATTGGACTGAAAACTCAATTCACCCCTCAGCATGGGGGGCGGGATGAGATGATAAGGATTGTGAATTATGGTAGTTAAACTTAAACAATCTTGAACTATGACACTGGGGAAGTTGCGTGACTGGCAAGAGGGAGAAGATCTGATAGGTGTTCTGGATGAAGTAACTACAGACTTTTGACCCAGATGACAACAGTGAATTTAACTGCTTAGTTGCTTTATCTAAATCTAAATGTGCTGCTGTAAGGAATTAGTCTATGCTGCCTTCCTACAAACTTCCATTACACGTGTAACTTAGATATCTGTGTTGTTAAATTGGGACAGTCTCTGGAATGAGCTAGAGTAGTTTAACTGAGCAGCAAAAACCTTTTCATTTCCATTGAACCACAAATTTATCTGCAAAAATACTTATATCAAGAGGATTTTGGTTTAGGGGTCATTAGTGGTATAGTCCATGAGCTTCTAGTTCCAGAAAGCTTTTCTTGTTGCAGTGGAAGTTCTGGTAGCAAGTTTTTGCTTATCATAGGGAAGTGTGAGCAAAGGCTGTGCAAAGACGAACTTTGAGAGGACTCACTGAACCGTGGAAAACAGGGAGCTTTTGATAGAGAAGTCATTTCTTGTCATTTGTGAGACTTTACATTTTCCCTTTTTTGTTAGGGGAAGTCAGGCCTTTTCGTTAATTGCTCATTTGCTTGTTTGCAGGCAGGTTGTAGATTTTCATTTTTAAGCAGAGTTATTGTCAAAACAAGATGTGTGAAGTTTCAAAGTATTTTGTCTAGTAGGTTACTAGTAATGTCTTCTGCTATTTGGACTAAGTTGGAAACGTGTTCATCTCTAGTGTAGTCCTGCTGATACAAGAGGAAAAGTACCACTGCTCCAGCTTTGGTGGCAGAGGTCAGAGTGAGTTTGACTCCAGCAGCTGATGTGTGGCGCAGCGTTGGTCATGGTCACGCTTCCTCTATGATGACGCTGACTACAGAACCATGGTACTGGAGGAATCAGTTGCTGATCAAACTGAAAACAAATCCATCCGAGGGAGGCCAGAGTGCCTCTCAGGGCTGTTCGTGTAGCTCTATGATTATAGCAGTACAAGGGAAGGATTTGGGAACACAGTACTAGATGACTGCACTGCAGTCAGCAGTCTGCAGGTGGTTTGTTAAAGTACCCTGTGGAATGGCTTTAACTTAGATGCAGTTGTACTACTAGCAATCTACTTGTTTGACAACTAGCTGAAGTTAATGGTGTTCTATCTATCTACTTCTGTGATTGAGTACGGCTTGGATTCGCTTCAGTGCATGAATTTGAATGTACTTGGTATTAGTGCTTTATAAATTGCACAACTGTGCAAGCATGTTTTCCAAGAAATTTTGCTGCCTTTTCTGCTGAAGGTGTACATATACTTGACAGTAATCTTTCCACGTGGCTTTTCATGGTCAGTACAGCATGACATGCCTCTGTGAATAGTGTATTTCTGAGAACACAGTTCTTAAACATAGTGTAAAAACATTGCTGAATGAATTTTGTGAAGACTCAGTTACAGCAATATCTAGGAGAACCTGTTAGATGCAAGTTCAGCATTTTAGACTTGGACTTGAACAATCTCTAAACTTTTGTTCACTCCTTTCCCTGAATACTTATCAGGCTGCATCCAAGGGCAGGATTTTAGTGAGCATGCCATGTTTGCACGCTTGTTTGCGTAATCTTTACTCTGCATGCACCCTCTTAACCTTTTTTGGCGCAGCTACTATGGCTGATATCTCTATCAGTTGCTTAATCTTGCTTTTGCTGAGTCATGCTAGAGATCCTTTGCCATTCTAGCTTTTTTTCAGGGAAAACAACCCTGCTTTTGAGCAGCTTTCTCAATCTGTAAAAATAAACGTGTCTTTGTGGAGATGAATTCAAGCTTTGGAGTTCTGGCGTAGCTGGAATACTGTCATCTTAATCTATATGAGCAAGTCTTCTTTTGTGAAAGAGAAAGGATTGATAACAAGTTAACATGGAGGATTTGAAGTAAATGCTGACTTCAATTCCTTAGACTAGTAGAAATGTTTGTGTCACTTTAACCTCCTGTAAGCATGGCTTTTCTATTCAATTACACACTAGGCAAGATAACTTCAAATAGAAGTTTTGCGTACATTCATCTTTTTAGACTCTGTAGTCAGGAGCCTTAATAATGGAATTAAGGCACCAGCACCTTATTTCTTCTGTCCGTTCTCAAGTAGTAGAACTTTATGGTTGCCTTACTCCAAGGCGAAAACATCTCAACTTTTTTACATAACTACTCCTGGTGTTTATGGAATAGCTCCCTGCTTCCAAGTTGAGCAGTGCATCTTTTTGGCATGTTGCTTATCTGATAACTGATGAACTTGTTTGATGCTGAGAACTCGCTGAACTAGACAATATGATGTCTTGCTGTATATTTGCAGTTGATTAATGTATAAAAATGTAGAACTGTGTTGTCATGGTTTTTGACATGTGTGCAATTCCAGAAGTGCATCCTGGGGAAGAATAAATGTCAGTGGTTAGCAGGGAGTTTGGTTAAGGGAATGGTGATGAGTTGAGGCACTGAGAGGTGAGTGACTTCTTGCCGTCTCACTGCTTTACCAGCAGTGGAGTCTTGGGATTCCATACTCTGCTAGAATGAAATTGTTTTTTTTGTGTGTGTCTTGTATGTGCTTCCAGCACTGCTTAAGCTGCACCAAAGTAGCTGGCTTACCGGATAATTATGGAATAACTTTTTTAGGAAAGAACGCCTGGAGGTGAGGAGAGGAGGCTCCATCCCCAGGCTGAAGCTGGGATTACCTAGGTCAGGTTCCTTAGGGCTTAATGAGGCAGGCTTAAAAGGTGGAAATTCTGCATGCTCTCTGGCCAACTTATTGCACTGTTTGATTACTCTTTTTATGTGTGTCTTCCTTGCTGCAACTTCTGTTTGGATAGAAATATTTCTATTCAAATTATGGAATTGTGAACACAGAGTGTAACTTTAGATAACAGTTTAGCTGCTAAAATACTGACTGTTTCTGGTAACGTTCTAAATGCTGCTTAAGCTGCTAGGGTAATGCTTCACTGATGAAGTAGAGACCTTTCTTCTTTGATT
Source organism: Tragopan temminckii (assembly GCA_028571105.1). Classification (NCBI taxonomy): domain Eukaryota; kingdom Metazoa; phylum Chordata; class Aves; order Galliformes; family Phasianidae; genus Tragopan; species Tragopan temminckii. The sequence goes on from JAOWBP010085329.1 coordinate 5,110, forward strand.
TTTGGCCTCTGAGAAAGCTAAAGCTTTCTGGTTATTTAGAGAGTCTTATATATGCTCTAAGAAGTCTAGCAAGGACTTCTGTTTATTTTCAGAAATAAAGAAATGAAATTCCATATTTTGAATGGGGGATGGTTTTCAATAATGAATTCACACTGATTAAAAATTGCAGCACCCAGGTGGAGAAGAAGTCCTGAGGGAGCAAGCTGGGGGAGATGCTACTGAGAACTTTGAAGATGTTGGCCACTCTACAGATGCAAGGGCACTGTCGGAAACATTTATTATTGGGGAGCTTCACCCGGTGAGTATGCAAGAATACCAGTACTTGATGTTTTTGTGTGTAGCTATTTTGCTGATGTTTTGCTTCAAAATGTGGAGAGCTGCCAGTTTGGTTGGATGCTACTCTGTATCTCTGGATGGACCTGGACTGGAGAGAGTCCTCCCTTGTGAAGTGAGTTGACTAGTGCAGAATCAGGATGGACACATCTCAAACTTGGCTTCTTCGGAATATTTCATAGCTTAGTTTTTGAATAAGTTGAGTATGGAATCATGCTGTTTCTGGTGCACCCTTTGAGCTTTATAATGAGACTATAATTCCTGAAAGTTATGTATCTAACTGTCAAGAACATTTCTTATGTCAACATGCTAAGTGCTTTCTCAGCCACTCTCACGCTTTCATCATTGTAAATGGTGTGCCAGGCTTCCATCTTGGCCTAGAGCTTTGTACGTATGTTTAGAAGACTGCTTCAGCAGAACTGTAGAATCACAGTATGGCCTGAGGCTGGATGGGACCTCTAGGTCCATCTGGTCCCACCCCTGCCCTAGCAAGGTGCCCAGACCCATGTTTAGGTAGCTTCTGCAGATGTCTGAGGAGGAGACACCACAGCCTCTTTGGACAACCTGAGCTAGTGCTCAGTCATCCCCACAGTTAAAGAAGTGCATCTTGATGTTTAGATTGAAGGATGGAAAAATAAATCTGATTCTTTGTCTTCCCTGTCTTTTGTTTTTTGTGTCTTGTGCTGTGTTGATGTTGCCTACTTCTTGTCATTTCCCACTAGATCATGTCACTTTTCTTTTTCCTGTACTCTTCGTATTTACTGTTTCTACAACAAGTTTGCTTCCTCAAGCTTTGAAGGATAGTTTCTAGCAACAAAGCTGCTGCCATGGCTGCCTTCTGCATGTTGTTTATAAGCTTTCCAGTGGCAGTAGTTGAAAACCACTTACGGGAGACCTAGGCAGATAGCCTGCAGAGAATTGTACTTTCCATCCCTACCTGTTCTCTTGTCCTCACTGATATTTTTTTGTCTTGCATTTGGGGTGGATATGTACTACTCAGGACAGTGATCTCACGCTGATCTTGGGATCAGAGTCCTGATCCTGTACCTATCTGAGGTTCTCTCTTGATGAATATTATTAGTGTAAACCTCTCCTAATATGAAGTAATTCAGGTCTGATGCATGTTCGCAGTCCCGTGGACTTGCCATCTGTTTCAGGTGGCAGCTAATACCAGTAAAATTGTTTGTATCCTGGCCGCCAGTCCAGTTCATTCTTGTTTGACAGGTGCCTGTTTTCATTTGGTACACAAAACTATTGAAATTTTGTTTCATACACTTAAAACAGTCATTAAGGTGCTTTTTCTTTTGTAATGAACGTGACTGTCCCACGTAAAGCTTCAGGAGTTTGTGAAAGATCCATAGAATTTGAGACCTTTGCATTGGAGATTATACCGAACTAGTTAGGGAATTGTGCTCAATAATACGAGTAGGCTTGGTAGGAGTAAACTAGTGCTATTGCAATCCATGTGTTAGCTTAAGGAAATGTGTACTGTACAGAGACGAGAGAAATGTGAAAGCACTGGTAGAAGAAATAATTGAGTGCAGAATCAAGTTTCACTTCTTTACTGTCTCCTGGCAAGTATTACACAAGGAGGTGATCGTGTTTATAGTAGCTGAACAAAATACACTGACATCTCTTTTGCATGTCTCTTTCCTACCAGAAAAATAGATACATATTAACAGATGAGAATTGTGAATTGAATTGTGATTAAATGTATTTTTTTATTTATTATTTTTATGTCCTGGGTGCTTATCTAGATTTTTTTTTTTAATTTTTTTCTTTTTTTTTTGCTTTATTTTCCTGCAGGATGACAGACCGAAGCTTCAGAAACCAGCAGTAAGTGTGTTTCTTGCAATGTCCCATTATTTCTTTTGGATGTTAGGTGGTGTCTCTCTGTAAATGGTATACAGTAAAAATAATTAACTTTATTTAAGTGTGGTGTTTCAGATCATAAGCCTTTTAAACCTGTTGATCTGGCCTTATAATTTATTTTTCCCTTTAGCTGTTCTTTTCTCTAATTTTTGTGGTTTCTAACAAAGAACTTAAGTCTTATGACATTATACTACAACAAAAAGATGAGTCTAGAATCTGTCAGTGGTTTTCTAGTATCAGTTTAAGAAAAACGTTTATAGACTGGATAGATTAAGCTTATACTTCTAAACAAAAAAAAAGCAAATGGCTTAACAATGTGTTGGCAACACTGGTAGATACAGAATTCAGACAGATTTGATAGCTGTAGTATAGATTAGTTAATTTACAACTGTGAACCCTTTTCAAGATGCTGTTTGCTTCCTGACTACTGCAGCAGACTTTGGTGTCCTGTCAGTGCAGTAGTGCCAACATATTCTTCTGTCATCATTAAAGTTGTGTTGACATTCAGCTTGTGAACGCCTAAAACTAGTGTTCATTAAAGAAGCAAGTAAATCAAAGATGAAACTGTACAATTGTTGCTGCTGAGCAAATAGAGGCTGGTTGGTTGGGACCATCTTCTGGCCTTGGTACATCTGTTTATATGAGGTGTTACACTTAATAGGTGTTAGACCATGCTCCACGTGGTTTGACTTTAGGGTTAGTTCTTCATGGAGGTATTCACAAAATCAATAGAGGTGTAATTACTGAGCCTTTTTTCTTTAAACTTAGTATTTGTTGTGCATCAACCTGTGACAGGCTTCTGAAAAAGTAGCCTGTTTAGTCCTGTGGGAAGATGTGAGGAATCTTTTTCACTTTTTGAGAATGTTTATAGTTCAGTCATACTGAAGGAATTCATTTTTCAGTGGTGGATTCTGTTCAGTTTTAATGCTTAGATCTTCAGGGCCATGTGCAATTGCTAATCCAGAAATGAATAAGTAGTCTTAAAAACTGTGCAGCCAGCATTTGATCTTACAGTGATTCTTTTTCTGTGGAAACTGAATTTTAAAAAAGTGCATGTCTATATCAAAAGATATTATAACTTGCCTGTAATTCTTACGCGTCTGAAATGCCACACTAACAGACTGAGCTTAATAAGCCTCATTTGGATGTAAATCAGGACACTGCTTCTGTGTAAGAGTCTCATGTATTCATTTGGAGTCCGTTCAATTAGATTTTCAGCAAGCATGTGATCTTTGACTTGTACGTCACTAAAACTTTTCATGTGTAACCTGTGGTTGAAGCTTCATGGAAAACTGGCAGCAAAATTTCTTGTGTGTTTTTTAATGAATTTTGTTGCAGTGTTGACTACAGAAACTGCTGCTATCTAGCTTCTAATTCAACAGTTCTTTTACAGAAAATCTTAGAAACTTTTCCAAAGGCAGAGCATTGAGTTGTTCTCAAAATTAGTCTCCCTTGATCAGTTTTGAGAAATTGAGGGGCCAGTTAAGTATGGACTGGAATATGTGCTTGATGTAAATCTCTCTCTGCTTTGCTTTTTAGGAAACTCTTATTACCACTGTGCAGTCTAATTCCAGGTACAGTATGGCATCTGGTACCAAATTTGAAATTCCTCACAATAATGTTTCCGAAGTTCAGAGTGTTATAGCATCTTTCTGTAGGAAACACAGATGTGGAAGGATGCTGTATAACAAGTTCCATTCTGTGTGTACTTTAGTTTGGCATCCATGTGCCATTTGTTAGTGTAATGTCTAGATTTTTTTTTTCTCACATTGATGTTTATCAGGCTCTACCAAATTGCTTATGCTTTACAAGCCCTCATTTCTGGATGCTGTTGGCTGAGTAGAAGACATTTGATGCTATTTGTGACGTGTCTTCCATTTTTAAGATTTGTCACAATTATTGTATCTAAGGGAAAGAAGAGGATTGTCTACAAGAAGGAAAATCTGTCAGTGGTGTGGGGGGTGGGCATATGTTCAAACATCATTAAATCATTATTTTTAAAGTTATACTTTGTTTACTGTTGCCCATTGCTGAAACCTCAGAGGAACTTTCTATACCCCTTGGAATGAGAAGCTGGGTATTTGGAAGTCACATGTTGTTAAGTCCTAAATTTCTATGAAATAGTTTTGGAATGAGATATTCTGGGCATGATGCCATGACTTTAAACACATCTGGAGTCTTCCTCTTTTCTAGCAAACAAATTTGTTGTAAGCTTTAGTGCACAGTCTGAAGAGGACAAACTTTTTTTTCTTGGCTAGAGTGTTACTGGCCTAAGTGTTCTGCTCTTGTCTTAACATTACTTATTTCTTGGGGTGGGAGGGACAGACATTATTGAAACAGTGACTTTTTGAAACTTGCTGGGTGTCACTTCCTAAATTACTTGTTTCAAAAACTTCTTCCTAGTTCATGGTCCAACTGGGTGATCCCGGCAATAGCAGCAATTATTGTGGCCCTGATGTATCGTTCCTACATGTCGGAGTGAGCATCTTACTGAGAACTAATGCAAGAAGAGACTGATCTGGGAGAGAATAGAAGCAATCCTAACCCAATATATTTCCAGACAAAAGCCTGATGTCTGAAGATAAATTCAACTTTTTCAGAAAACTGAACAATTCTTTTCTGCTGTGCACTTTTCTTGATGTTGCCTTCTTATTTGCTGCACTGAAGTAATAAAAAGGCAGCATTTCTTTTCGTATAACGACATATTCTCTAATGAATGATTTGATAACTGTATTAGTTTCTGTATTAAAATAGTTTTGTAAGTAGCATTCTGATTCTGGTTATATCTTTTTAATCTGTAATGGGTCTGTAGGACTTTCTTTGCATATAAATTTTATAGCTTTAAATTACTACCAAAATTTGTACATGTATTTGTCCATGTACACAACTTAACTTAAAAATCATGTTGTCTTCCTAAATGTAGAATGTTAGAGAAAGAGGCTAATTAAAATAAACATAATGGAAAAAGCTGAGTAAAGTAATGAGTGCAGGTGCCTGTAAGTGGTTGAGTCCTGCCAGTCGGGCTACAAGAAAACAACTTTCCTTCCCTCTTGCCATCTGCTCTTAGAGTTGTTACAGGTACTCCTGCTGGCAAGCTGTTCTGTTTGACTGCCATGGGAAAATTAAAAGTAAAATATGAAATCCACTGGCCCAGTTATGTCCATTGTGTGAACTGTTGAACTGTTCTGCAAAAAAAGGCAGAAAGTGCTGTGTAAATTCCACTACAGGTAATATAACTGCTATTGATTAATACTGTTCTTGCCAAGCACTCAGGTGACTCTGAAACTTGTTCTGAAACTTCTAGACTTGTATGCAGTCTTCAACTTTATCATGGTATGTCGTGAGGGGAAAAAAGCGATGCTCAGAGTCTGTTTCTGACTGTTCTGTTATGTGCTCCTTGGTGCTTTACTACGGAGAGATGACCATTTTCTGTGCTAAATACAGGACAACTGAAAGTCTGCATTTTGTGATGAATTTTTTTTATTTTTATTTTTTAGTCATATATAAATGATAATGAATAAAATTTTAATTGCTTACTTTTTCCTGGCTGAAATACACTCATTTCAATCTTCTGTGAAGCTCTTGGAAGGGATGCTTTTGCCTTTTGGGGCCCTCTTCAGGTGAACCCATTCAATAACGTGTCCTCCAAGTGAGATCCTTTATCAAGTAGGGAAGTTGCATGTAAAATGTGAGATAGTGTATCCCAGAACAGTTAGTGTGGATAAATGATTCTAAGCTCTCTGAGATAAACAGCACGACCTCAACACCAGCTAGCGACTGTTAGCAGTGGTTTGCCTTTGTGAGCTCTGACAGTCACCAGCACTTGTAGCCCTATTGCAACGACTGCCCCCTGGGAGCACCATGGAAAATGCATTCAATGTAGGTCTTGTATCAAAATGAGAGATAGGAGTTCTGTGATTTCAGATGATAAATACATCTCTTACATATGCGTAAGACAGTAATATGTCAAGGATTCCTTATTGGGGGATTCTTTTTACCTTTGAAGCAACTCAGGATCTATTGAAACCTCTGTTCTTGCAGAAAACATCTCACAATTGACTGTGAAAGTGCTTAGTATCTTACTTTGGTTTTCTTGAGTTCTCTTCTATCAGACTTGATTTACAACTATAGGCATTTACATTTAGAGTAGATCCCATCACTGTATTTGCGTTGGAGACTTGTCGTGCACTATAAATGTCAGTGGTTGGGATTTTGTCTAGTACTAATTTCTTATTCTGTCCTGTTGCCCCGGCTCAATGTAAGGTGAAGCTGAGTTAAAAGTTCAGACTTTGTTGGCTTGTTACAGATTACCTTTAAAAAGGATATATTAACTCTTAAGTTGATATTTAGACTCATAAACTAAGTTTGAAATACTGAAGTTTCTGTTAGTTTTTAAAGTAATGTTTAAATTCACATCTGAGCAAGAAAAAACATTTCAGAAAGCTTAACCTTTCAAACAATTTTGCAAGAATTTCAGAAGGGGATAATTATGTCCACATCAGCAAATGGGGTAATGCAGTCAAAGTGGATCCATACAGCAAAATGCTTGTTGCAAAAGGTGCTTTTTTTCCTTTATGCTTCAGGAGCTTTACTATGGTATTGTTCTGTTTGCATCCTGTATAGCAGATGCTTACTGGAGGTTGGATTCTACTGTGTTATACCCTGGAGTATCTATTCAAGCTCAGCAGTGTGAAAGCAGTCCAGCTGGCACAGAGAACTTCCATAGTGTGAACTAAAAATGCAGTGAGTGCAGACAAGTAGCAGATGCAAGTTAAAGTGCTCCTGTAGGTGCACTCAACTTGTTCCCTGTAGTTAGTGTGTCAGTGCTGGTGTAAGTTGTTTCCAAGAGAAGGGCATTATTGTAGTGGGCTTTTAAATGTAAAATGATGAATGTAAAGAATATATTAATATTCCTTTTTAATATAATAACATTAGATGTGCATTCCATAAAGGGTCGTATAGGAATTTTGATGTGACTTCAGCTATTAATTATGAATATGAGAGGAAGAAAAAAATTGGGCACAGTGAGGAATGAATTACTTTGCTATTGCAAAACTTTTCAGGTGAATTAAGGGTAGTCAATATTCTTATGGTCTGACAGCAAAAAGAAAAGAGTGGGCAGAGATCAATTTATTCTCAGAACGAGAATCCTCATCTTCAGATCTCATCAAAGATACTTGCTCTAATTTGCTCTATTTGTCTGGTAATGTCCTTTAATACTAATTTTTGTTTGGACAAGCTGGTTTTGGTGATCAATGTTTTAAATCAGATGTCATCCCATGTTTACTTGTACAGCAGCACTATTTATACTGCTCTTGTGTCCTGAAATCATTTGTTTGTGTGCTGCATTTTTTGCCTTAATTTGACTATGCTCTGTTGTTCAAAAGAGTGCACAGTGAGAAGAGAGCTCCTTTCAATGGAAACAGCATTAGCTCCCTCTTGCTTTGTGTGGAATAAAGCCAGCACACTTGTTCGCTCGCTCCCTGTGCTACGTTGGGAAAATAAAATACTGTCTTTTTCTCTGACCCACTTGCCTTGGCACAGCAGTCTAATGCCTTTCTCTAGCTTTTGGTGCTATGCTGTGTTCAGGATTTTGCAGAATGCTGGAGAGGAACTGGCAAAGGGGTAAAAACTAGGCAGTGGAATCCAGTCACAAATCTGTAAGTCAGTACGTTGGCAGAGACAAAAAGAAAAAAAGTCACTACTGTTTTTGTTTTCTGAATGTTTAATGTTGAGGGTAAATGGGTATTTATGAATTCAGAGTCATGCTGATAAACTTGTTGCAGTGCTTTCTGCAAGGCTGGCAGCGAGGATTACTATCTGAAACTGTCAGAATGAATGAGCTAAACATACAAAAGGATTTTAGAAATCATACAGAAGGAGGAGGAGGAAGTTCACACTCCTATATCCTTAGCTCTGATGACTGATCAGATCTAAGTTGAAGCTAGTAACCAATAGATCATAAATTTGAGTTTTGCTTTCCTGATTTTACTTTACTTTCATGTTACATTACATTCCTTCTCCACAGTTAATTCATTATTTGTTCAAATATTTCAAATTGCGGGTGAGCAGACGAACACCTGAATTCATGAGAAATGGTGAAATACTACATCTCGTAAGGTGATTAATGCTGAATTTTCTGTTATTTCTGAAAACTAGTTAGGCTTGTTCTTGATCACCTCACAGGTGAGAGCGTGCATAAAGCAATTCTTGAAATTTTCTTTCCCAGTTTGCTAAAACTGGGATATGCAGTGTAGCTACTGGTTACTATTGATGGCTGCTAAAACAGAGCTCAGAATGGACTAGATTGTACTGTGGAGTCTTTATATATAAGGAATAGATACTGACTTCTGTATAGTATAATTTCTGCTCCTGTTTCTTCCAGTCTACTGCGCTTAGGCAGAAAGCATAATACTAGAAAACCTTAGGGAAACAGTTGTGGTATCCCTGGCCAGAGCAGCACAGAAATCATGTGGGCTCCCAGAGACTACATCCCAGAACAATACCCAGTAGCATATTCTCTGCAGAAATCTATCCTTTTTCTGAAGATCCTGGTCCTTGCCTATTGCTTGATGACCAATTCTATTACAGGTAAAAGCACTACACAGTATCTCTGGAGTTCCACCTACTTAGATAAATGCATAAATATTAGATAAATGGATAAATGCAGCCTTGTATTGTTTGAAATCATGAGGTTGTTAGCCATCAGCTGTGGGAAAAGAACTGCCTTCAAGTAGAATGTCTTTTGGAAACTGCTTCAAGGGCTAGGAGGTAGGTAGACTGGAAAGTAGTAAGCCAAGCAGGTGGAGTATTTTCCAATGACATCTTGAAAATAGGGAAGGATTGTTTCTCATTCAGTTGTCACAGACTTCTGAAGCTAGTTGATGCTTTGAGCATCACTCATCATGCCTTAACAGGGTTTGCAGGGATTACCTTAAGAGCATGATGAGTATTATTGTCTATTTAGGTATTAAGGGTAGACATGAGAGAAAAACTCAGCCGCATCTTAGAAGCCCTCAGATCGGTTGGGTTGGTAATTGGAAACAAGCAAATATGTCCTTTCATTTGTAAACTGAATGGATTCACGTCTTATGTTTACTTAGATCCATTTTCAGAGCAGGGTTGCAATGAGTAGCAGCCTTTCATAGAATCACCAAGGTTGGAAAAGACGTCCAAGATCATCCAGTCCAATCATGTACCTAGCACCAATATTTCCCAACTAAACCACGTCCCTCAGTACAACATCTAAATGTTTCTGGTACACCTCTAGGGATGGTGACTTAACCACCTGCCTGGGCAGCGTGTTCCAGTGTCTGACCATACTTTCTGAGAAGAAATTTTTCATAATGTCCAACCTGAATCTCCTGGCACAACTTGAAGCTATTTCCTCTAGTCCTATTGCTAGGAGAAAAGGCTGACCCCCACCTCACCACAGTCTCCTTTCAGCGAGTTGTAGAGAACAGTAAGGTCTCCCCTGAGCCTCTTCTTCTCCAGACTGAACAATTCCAGCTCCCTCAGCTGCTCCTCATAAGTCTTGCGCTCCAGAACCTCCACCAGCTTCCTTGCCCTGCTCTGGACACACTCTTGATGTCTAGTAGTGAGGGCCCAAACTGAACTCAGTACTCGAGGCATGGCCTCACCAGGGCTGAGTACAGAGGAATGATCACTTCCTCTGCTGGCAACACTATTTACGATACCAGCTGGAATGCCTTTGTCCTTCATGGCTACCTCTTCACACTGCTGCCCATGTTCAGCTGAGTGTCAACCAACACTCCCAGGTCTGTTTCTTCCATGCAACCTTCCAGCCACTCTGCCCCAAGCCTGTAGTGTTGCCTGGAATTATTGTGGCCGAAGTGCAGGACCCAGCACTTGGTCTTGCTGAACTTCATCCCATTGGCCTTTGTCCAGCGATCCAGCCCATCCAGATCCCTACGCAGGGCCTTTCTACTCCCTGACAAATTGACACTTCTTTCCAGCTTGATGTCGTCTGCAAATTTACTGAGGGTACACTCAATCCTCTTGTCCAGGTCATCATTAAAGATACTGAACAGGACAGACTGCAGTACCGATCCCTGGGGAACAGCACTTGTGACTGTTTGCCAACTGGATTTAACTCCATTCACCACCACTCTGGGCTCGGCTCTGCAGCCAGTTCTTTACCCAGCAAAGAGTGTACCTGTCCAAGCTATGGACTGTCAGCTTCTCCAGGAGAATACTGTGGAAGACAGCTGGGGTCTTTGCATGGATCAAAGGAGTACAAGCACTTTACAAATAGTACTGGAAAGTTGGTTTGTCAGCCGTTAGAATGAGAAAATTTTATTTTAATTTCAGGTGATTCTGTGGAATTATTTTTTGACCCTATTTAAGTCACAAAGATACTGGAGTAAGTACACAGGTTGCTATGTGTGTATTTTCTTGCCTTGGTGAGGACATCAGACCTGAGCATACGGATTAACAAGTTACTAGAGTACAAGCTAGAGTGTGTAGATTTAAAGCTAACTAGCTTCATGACAACTCCTGGTGGTGAGTTGCTCCTATTATTGCATGCATATACTTTCACCACCACAGATAACTTTCACCACCTTCCCTGAGAGATTTATGATCATATGCTTGAGAAGCTTAGCATCTAGTAGGTATGAAAGTCTGACTGAAAGAGGCTTACCTGTCTCAAGCCCTGATGAGGCCAGCATGTGTCCCAGAGCACACATTCTCAGGATCAACCTCTTCACAACTCTCTGTTTTTTTCATACAGAAAGTTGATGTCAGGGAAGTAAGTGTCAGTGGGTGAGAAAGACTGGGGATAGTCACTGGAGAAAATGGAAATAGCCTTTGAAGCAAAGAATATCATCCAGGGATTCCCTTTTGAGCTGTGTACCCTAAGTGCTAAGCTGCAGACAGCCTTACTCTCTTCTCTTTGCCATCAATCTGGCATGGTGTTTTCTGTCACTGGAACAAATGAACTACTTGAGCATTGTTCATGGACAAAGTTTTACAGCTTGAGTGAACTCTGACCCAGTGTGGAGTGAGCGTGGCTTTGGACACCTTCTCATAGGTGTCACCACACGGGTGCGTTCTGTGCCATGGGTTTGAGCTGAGTGAGGTACAGCAGCACAGCTCCAGACTGGTCACAGGTTTCCAGGAGGACATGTTTTAGTTTGTTCTTCAAATCAGCACAAGCCCATTAGGAATCCCTTAAAAATAGATGATCTTCCTCCTTACCCATCTGAATTCAAGAAAACGCACTCATAAGGTTAACATCAATAAATCAGCAAACTATGTTCTTGTCCTTTAAAAATCTGTATATTTTAAACTCATCAATGCAAGGACTGTGCTTTTGTGTGTAAAATGCCCAATACAAACAGACTGTGATCCTGCTTGTAGTTTTTAACTGCTCTAATAACACTACTGGAAAGGGTAAGTGTCAATAGCAGGGCTAGCAGGTAAGCTGATGAACCTAAATTCCCTTATAAATACTAATCTCAACAGGTGAGAGTTTTCTTTCATTTTGTAAACTACTAGAGCAATAAAAATCTGAAGTACAGAATGGAGACTACAAACATTGTCTTGAAATTAAGAATAAAATGAGCAAATACTTGCGGACACGTGCTGTGGAGTATTATCTTAAGTAAGCAACCATGGTATGTATGTCTCCAAACACCATTCATTCTATCCCTGGGGTAAAACTTCTCTTAATAAGCTGATTTTCAATCCACTCATACAATGCCATTAGAAAAAGGATAAATTTACTTTCATTTTTCTTTCAGCAACACAACAGAAAAGGACTTCAAAGGTGTTAAAATGTTATACTAGTTTGATGAGTTTTAGTATTCACTGATCATGACCTGGCTGTGGTGTTACCTTTGGAGACCAGTGACCAGGAAATCACAAAGAAAATGGGATTTCCAGAAGAATTTGATTGCTACATAATGAAACTGTGGAGTTTGTTTTCTTTTTAATTAAATAAACTTTATATTGAAACAACTGCATTTATTTTAGAGGGATCAACCCAGTCCATGCAACAAAGTACTGCCCAAATGCTCTGGAACAGGCATAACCTTAATCCAGAAACAAGTTTCCTTAGTCAAACATACTTTTTTTAGTGATTTGTTTCATAAATCAGCCATATGTAGATGCCAAATCCATTCAAGCAGCTGCTCAGCACGTGACAAAATTCCTAGGAGTAAAACAAAATAGGCGTTACCTTCATCTGTGTGTTGCACCATAAACAATGTAAACAGAAAATACTATCAAAACAAGATTTTTGGCTTTTTAGTGGCTAAGACTTTATTCAAAGATACACCATGTACCCTGGCTGCCATCCTCCTCTGGATTTCTCCATTTTGCAAAGTAGTTTGTGTCTTATTTTTACAAAGAATGGCTCCACGCAGGCCTGCAGGCATTTCATATCTCTGCCCTACTAGTAAAAATGTCATAGGGTACATTCAGAGACTTCACAAGTTCATAACTTGACTTGATTTCTACTCTGACTCACAAAGTCGATCAGAGATTACGAGTGTAAAATACAATTTGTGTAAGGCACTCATCAGAGGTCTTTAAATTACTAGTAATATGCAAGTTTAATGAAATGAAGTGCAAGATAGCATGCCTCTTGCATCCTTCCTGTTGCAGAGGTAGCTGCACCTCAGCAGCACAGCATGAAGGAGACACAGTCTTTATTAGAAATACTTGAGCAAAGTAAACAGATTTACTGAGCTAAGGCATCAAGGTCTTTATGTTTGCTTAATGACAAGAACTAGTTGGACTCTAGTTACTCTGTGCTGCTGAAAGGACCTACATATCTTCCTAATTGCTTATGTAGCTGCAGATATATAGAAGTGTGTTAATAATTGAAACAGGAAAGCTGGTATAGAGAAATCAACTATCAAGCTTATCTGCTCACCCATGAGAAAGAGGGTCTGGAAAAAACTTCTCTTCTTGAACATTTCTGTTCACATTTTTACCTAAGAATGAATAGCTCTCTTCCACCTTTTCTCTCAAGCCCTCAAAGCCTTCTTCTGGGGGGCGAAATTTGTGTCTGCATTTTGTAGCTGTACAAAAACACAGCATTCAACAGGCCAAGGTCTCAGCCCAAACAGCGCTGCTTTGCTGTCAGACAACACGACCAGCAAGGAACAAAAGGTTTTCTAAGAGGTTGAAGTGATCTATTTTTTTTCCTTGTCAAGATAAAATTACAGAAATGTGTGCTGTGCAGTATTACCTGGCTTTTGTCAGCTCTGCTGCTGCTGCATTCTCTTCCTTCAAAGCCAGCTGATCCCACTGCATGCACAGCATGCCATAGCCAGGGGCTGCAGGGTATTTGTATGGGTCCTGTACTCAGGCCCTGGTATGCACTATACCTTTAATTCAAAGCTAGGCAGAAGCAGATGAAAACTCAGTGCCTTTAAAACATAATGGAGCCAAGTGCTTCTGGAACATGAGTTCAAACTAACACTCTCTGGCCTTCCTGAGATGGAAGGGCTCTGGGTCACAGAGGAGCTTGGTCTGCTCCTAGGGGAGTTTTTGCATGATTCTCTAGAACTTGGCAGAACTTTTCTTTTTTGTTTTCACTATTCAGGATTCAGTGGAAGAAGAAATACTGCACACCCACCTCAGAAAAGGGAATTTTGTATTTGTTTTTAGTGAATGCTTGCCAATGCCGCCAGCATGTTGGCTTAAGACAATTGCTGACTCACTCTGAGGCCAAGTGTTTAATTAACTACAGCTGAATTTTTTAAAACAAATGTCTAGCTGTAGAGGACTTGGGTTGTAAAGGTGAAGTTTCAGGGCTGCTTGTGTTTTTTTCTTTTCTGTGAAACAATGCATATTTGCAAGACTATGTTCACAGACACCCTTGAATGCCACTAATCTCTCAGCACACACATTTCTCTGTGACTTACGAGAGTTGCTACAGGAACTTCTCTTTAAGGTGTGCCAGGATCAGCTGTGTCAAATGAGTGCATGTTTGTGAAATGAAATCTGTGACCTTAGAGGTGTGGCTTTGTGAAGCAAGGATTGTAGAGATCTTCTTAAGTTGAAAAATTGTAAAGGAGTAATAAAAAAAAATGCCAGGATGTGGGGGGGGAGTCATAACAAAGCTGACGAGTTGAATAAGAATAGTGGGGGGGGTTCTTTGTTTGTTTGTTTCCTGTAAAAATTACCATTTACAGAAACATCTAAAGCTGAAAGAAGGTGAGAAGGAAAAAATCCTTCAGATTTGTTTTTCAGGGTGATAGTATGTCAAAATATCTCTTGGTCTTAGTAAGCTATTTGTAAATATGAAGTGGGTAAGCAGAAAAATAAGGTTTTAAATAAACAAGATTTTCAAAACACTTGGGTTTTTATCTCTTTTAAAAGGGAGAGATGATAAGAAAGTTTTTCCACTTACCTATAGAGTATATTTTCTCACTGCTGATGTATAGAATAATTTTAATAGGAATATAAATGGGTATGACTTTGGGGTTGTTTTTTTTTGTTTGTTTGTTTTTTGGTTTTTTTTTTTTTTTTTTTTTGGTCACTGGCAAACTTGATTAAACCTTTCAGTCTCTATAACTGCCCTTCAATAGTAACACCAATCAATCTTTAGATGGTTATCCAAGCAGTTTACTTTATTGCTCCTCCTCCTCCCAGTTGCCCTAATGGTCCAATAATCTTTTGTTTGCTTGAACTTCGCCTGTCCTTCTGGGTAGTGTGGAGGCAACAGTCCTGGGACAAGAGTTCAAGGCAAAAGAGTTAAATCGACTCTGTTGCATGACAGTTCCACTCAGAGGCTGACTGCTTAATTAACTGTTTTTGTTGCCTGAGAGCTATTGCTGTTGTCTCCTATCTGAACTGCATAGAAAAGCATCCAAAGCTCTTTGTGCCCGAAGGCCTAAGCCCTGGTCCAGAGAGACAGTGGAGAGCAGGAGCAATAGGGAAATATGGGACTTTACTTGGAATAGTGAACTGATCTGGCCTCTTCACACACAGTGTCTCACCTTTTCCCCTGCTCACTAACAACCTGACCAAGCCTCAGCCCCCTAAATGCAGGCAACTGCATCAGGAGAGACTGTCAGAGAACTGATGGGACCAGCCAGGCTCACCTCTGGCCTGCTCCTTCTCGCAAGTGTCTGCAAGCTCAAGCCATCACCCACTGCCAGGATTTGGGATTGCACTGAGGCAACTGGTGGGTTGAGAGAGGTAGTAGGAGGCTGAAGTGCTAGCTGATGTCTGCATGGGTCACTAAGCTCTGCCCTGCAGTGGGTCAGGGAACGAAGATCAGTGCTTTTGTTGGAATTAGGAAATACACCTACAAATGCAAAAGGATCACAGTAGATGACCTGCTTAGCTCAGTCACACCTGACAGACCTTCTGGAGGCCAGGCTTTGCATTTTGTGAAAGAGTCCTGCAAACTTGAGCTTTGACCCCAGCCTTAAACCAAACTGACTCCAGCCTTAGCCAGAGTCCAGCTATCCTCATTGTTCTTTGTCCAAATACTTTTATGCTTATGCAAGCTCAGTCACAGTCAGAATCTTGTTATATGAGGAGAGCAGGGAAAGCTGAGAATTTAGCATTTGCATAAATGATGTCTTGCCAGTCTAAAAAAAAAATTAAAGCAATGATATGCAGATAGATTTCTTTTTGAACAGAAAAGGAAGAAGGAAAAGGAAGGAGCTATTTATGGAAAAAACCTCAATGAACAATACAGTTAAAGCTGTTATGCATGCGATGTGTAGGATCTACCCCTTTCCGTTGGTGTCCTTCCACTTTTTGTCTGAGTAGAGTGGGTATGGTGAGATGTCAGCATCCCAAGTACTTTGCTGGAATGAGTTTGGTGCTGGCTGTTTCTTCCTCCTATTGTGGGATCCTGTGAGGGTCATTTCCATGTTTCCTAACAACCCTTGTGCTTTGTTCTTTTTTCACAGAGCTGCATTTCTGTTACATCTAAATTCCCTGTACATGGTACATTTTACCTACGTTAAATATTTGTTCTTTATTATTTTTGTTACTACTAAAATGGGTGTATGGCTCCCAAGCCTGTGTTTCATTATCTGATCACTGCTATGCTGGTTATGGTCCTGCAGCCCTCAACACTAGCCTGTGCTCCTCACCTCAGATTTTGGGCCCGCTCTGCAAGCCCTGCAGTCATACCTGGCCTGTTTTTCTCTGCATTGCATCATCATGTTAAGGTCATAAATATTTTGTCAGACACACAGAAGCTACGTATTACTACTCTGTATATACAAGCTATAGCTGTCCCATGTGAAAACAAGCAAAGCAAGTTAGGTGTAGCCACCTTACAAATGCTGTCACAGATACAAACGAAACCAAACAAAGGGAAAGCTCTAGGCAGGTCTAAGCAAAGTAGGCCTGAGAAACCTCAGTACTGAGGCTCTGCAAAGTCAGCACAGAGTCCATGCCCTGTAACCTGCAACAACTATGCTGTCTTCACAGGGATGTAGCTCTCAGAGTACCTGGGACTTAATATTTTTTGAATGTGGGGACGCGTAGCATCATGAGAAGTTACCCCAAACCTGATCCTACTTGTGTGGCCTGAAATGCTGATACATGGTGTCAAACAAAGAGGGAAGCCTTTGGTTCAGCCTGGCTAATCCTTACCAGCTCGGTTACCTTCCTGCTTTGGGTATGGCAGGTTCTGATCCCTTATTTCAAAAGCACAGGCAAGTGTGCATCTCGAAATTCATCCTCTTCCTTTTTCTTTATATGAGCCTGTGCTCCGTGGAGTGCTGGTGGAGATGTGAGAAAGCAAGCTTGGGTTTCCATCCACAGCATTCTCCTTGGCCGGGACCACCTGTGGTGGTGGGGACCTTGCCTGAAGCTAGGCCTTTACCTCAGCTGAAGGTCCATGGAGGAAGCCCTGAAAATTTGGGGTGGTGCTGGGAGGCACTTCTTCACAGTAGCCTCAAAGAGGGCTGAAGGTTGTTGTTAAAATGCTAGGCTTGGTTGGAGGTAGCAAAGTGAATTTTGACTGGGCCATAACAAAGGAGGCCTTTCTCTCTCCCTCTTGGCCCATAAATTGACCTGGATCATGCTCTAGATTCCCCTTGCCACGTAAGCTTTGCAAAGATCCAGCTTTGAGATCCATAATGGACTTGGTGGCCAAGTTTTGGAGATGCCAATTTTTAATCCTGTTAAATGAATGCATTTATTTCGTAATTGAATTGCAAAGCACTTGGCTGTACTTTCAGTAAAGTACTCCTAACTTTATCCCAAGTCTCGTTCCTTGGTCAGCCTGATTTCTAAGTGAGGGATATTTTGGAAGTCATTTATGTTCTGGAACTAGTTAGAATAAATAGGACCTACTATGGGGCTTGTATGGGAATTATACAATTTTTAAGGAGGGGAGGATAATGCAGGTAGAAGTAGCTTTTATGTTAGAGCTCTGGCTTGAGCTGTATATTGTATGTTTTAGACTCTGGGTTTTCTGAAATGAGGCTTGATAGAGTGCTTCCAATACACATCAGCTGCTTTTTAAAAAATGGCTAACTGAACCATGAGTTCATGGTAATTCTTGGAATATTCCTGTCCTCAGATTCTCTTCTGGAAGTATTACATCTTTCTCCAGGGGAGCTGGTTGCTATAAAGGACAGCTACACCAGGTTGTAGGTGTACACTAGCATGTCCAAAGAGCAATGTTTTTTTAAGTCTTCACCTTCAGAAGGCCCTTTATCCAGGGCTCAGGTTAACACCTGTGCATTTTGGGTCCCACCTAGCTGAGAAATTTCATGTTGCTATTCAGTGTGTTGAGTATTTGAAGCACTGTGTTAGTGTTTTCTGAAACAAGTGATATACAAGTCTGGTCTAGTATTAACTAGACTAGGATTAAATGGTGAGGCCGGTGGCCCTGCACGTGGCAGGGGGGTTGGAGATTTATGATCCTTGTGGTCCCTTCCAACCCTGAACATTCTGTGATTCTGTGATTCTGTGATATTTTTGAGCGATTTTATTTTATGATGCAAAACATTAACATTTTGCACTGCCTTTCAAAGTAAATGTGTAACACTTCAAGTACTGCAACATTTTGAAATTTATCTTGAAATGGACATAGATTTTTGCCAATTGATTTTATTATTTTGCTTACTGTCAAATCTGAGCTGCTGAAAAGGAACATTTTCCCCTCAGGCAATTTATTAAAACAATAACAACAACAACAAACCAATTACTTTTACAGCTCTTTGAAAAAGTTGTCCGTTGAACAAGTGCAAAAGGGTTCAGTACTTCCAGTCAAACTTTGGACTGTTTGATTGCCAAATGTCTATTAATCAGTAAAGGAAGTTTTTCAAACTCTGTGTGGGAGAGAACCTAAAAGGAAACATCTTGATACGATTTTAATGTTAGCCCTTTAATTACATAATATAATGCAATTAACGTTTTCATTCTCAGGGAAGAAAATGCACCATTTTGATTATATGAAGGTGACAGTAAAACATTTGGAATAGAAAAGAAATTAATTGGACAATAGTAGATTATAATCCAAACAGTAGATTATAATCCAAGACTAGATCTGATTCTGGTGAATAGCATAAAGTTTTTACTTTTACATAATCCCTTCAGTTAGTTTTCTTATTTCATTTTGTTGATAAAATCTGAAAGTCCTTGATCTGCATGTTCTCTAGACCTATGCCACTTGTTTGTTATGGAAAAAGCATGCATTTCTATCCTTGGAAATATTAAGAGCTTGACTAGACATGACCCTGAGCATCTGATCTAATTCTGAAGTTGAATCTAATTTCAGGGTTGGTCCTGCTTTGAACAAGGATCAGACTAGATGGGATAAGGAGGATCTTTCCAACTGAGGTTTTTCTGTGATTTTGTGTGTGTGTATATATATGTGTACACAAACAAGTACTGAAAGAAGATAACCCCTCAACCCCAAGACATCTTTTTCACTGACAAAATCAGTATGAAGTTTGTTTAGTACTCCTGCTGTATCAGCGAGTAAAAAAATGATAGTCTGTTGTATTGGTCTTCCAAAGCATAGAAGTATATAAAATCAGCTATATAGCAGCCAGGCCATTTGAATAACAGGCTCCTTCAAGTTAATTTAATTTTCCATTAGATATTGATTTCTTGGAGGAAAAAATTCTGGAAACAAGCTCAAAGCCCTGCCTGTCTGCACAGCAAAAAGTGACCTGCAGTAGCTGGGCAGAGGTAGTGGCCTAAAGCAGGGCAGAGGCAGGATGCGGGTGTCTCCACCAGCCTATCTTGTTTAGTCTTTGCCAATAAACCTTCTGCTATTTCCACAGTATTTCTTTTCCTCTCTCTCTGTCTGTTTTACTTCATCTTCTCCTTTTCTCTTCTAGTTGCTGTTGTCTAGGAAAGACATTTAAATTCTATCTAAATCCTTTCTCAATGGCCAGAATTTATGTTCTGAAATATATGGTCATCAGAAAAGAAAATATTGTTTGGAGAGAAAGCCTCCTAGGAGACATGATGTATGACTCTATCTTGGTTTTTCTGCTGTTGAGTATGCAATCACAGAGCTACTCCAGCTTTTGGAGCAGACTTAAGAAGCTTTGAAAGTTAAGTGGATTTTGACAGCAGTTCAAAACTGAAATTATAGCTGGTATTTCTTCAGTGCAATCTCCGAGGGTTTGATGATTCTTAGATTCAGGCATTCATCTGTGAAGCCTGGAAATGTTGCAATCTAATGCTCACCCACAATGAGAAAAAGTTGTGCAAGTGGATGAAAATGGCTTTGTAATGGGTTAAAGGAACAATGTAATTGGGAAATGTATTATATAGAGATCAGAGTTCAGGCTGTTGCTGATACCAGCAACAGTGAGCATAACCCTGTGCCAACCCACAGATTTACTCCATCTTTCAGCATCTGTGTATGGGACATTGGAGCAGTGAGGGAGTTACTAGTTATATTGCTGGAGATGAAAATAAATGCAGAAAGCATGGATGGCAAAGTGAGGGTTTGTCTGCCAAGAAACTCAGGTTCTGGCCAACTGACTAAAGTACCTTCATTTTTCCTTCCTTCAGATCCCGAAGCTCAGGGTTTAAAGTAGCCTGGTATTTAGGTGTAATATTTGAATTCGTAGGAGCATATCACTAAAACAGAAAATAAAAATTCTGGCAATTATATTTCATTACAAAGGAGCTTTCAATTAGAAGGAGCATAATTAATACCAGCTATACACAAGATTTCCTCAGTACTTCACCACGGAAGGTCGCTATAAAGCAACATGAAATGGTGTTTCTGGAGGTGGTTTTCATTTGAAATGAAAATGAAATGTTTGTACTCGAAATGGACAAAGAGTCATGCAGAATAACAGAACAGCAGTGGCTCATGCAACCCTCTCCTATTCAGTGGCTTCAGTAGCTTCCCCTGACTTTTCTGCCAAATGAGGTCAAAGATAAAATATACCATGAAATCCCTAAAAGCCAGGATTGAAAATTGAGTTGGCTTCCTTGTTAGCCAATCTCCTTTATTTCTTCCTCTCTCTGAGCAGTACAGCCAGGTCTGGAGATCATCCCTAATGTATGACTCCAGTGGAGAGGTACACGTACATACATGATGTATTCATGTAATTTATGAGCATTAACTTGCAAATTGGCTTTTTGGTCCCAGGGACATATCCTTTAAAACTGGACAGAACAAGGTGTCTTCACTGTCTTGATTGATGGTTAACAGCCAAGTGAACACCAGTGTAAGATGGAGACCAGATAGGGGAAGAGCAACAGAAAGTGGTTTTTACAAATGTCTCCAAATGCTGTTGTTTCTTCCAAATGCCTATGGTTTGAGGACTGGTGGTACAAATAGGCCTTCTTACCTCTTTTCTTGTACTCCCCTAGCTGAGATAGCTTTCTGTCCTGGTTTTGGTTTGCAGACACTTATAGTGGGACACCAGAGATGATTTATCTGGGCATCCTTAGAAAGGAAAGGAACAGTCTTCTTTCTCTACATCCTACTTAGTCGTTACAACTTTTGCATCCAAACTCAAGTCTGCTGCTCATTTTGCAGCTCTGGAGAATAGTCTGCCTACCTGTGTTACTGAGGAGCGCTGTGATGGATTTCCCTCTAGTGATGAAATATGTCAACTACAGATTATCCTACCAATCTAAGGTTCTGGTACAGTAGAAGTACATGTTTCTTCTTTCCTTTCAGAGATGTTTTGAGAGGGGAGGAAAAGAGAATCAGATATTTATTGGATCTGGAATACTATGAAATCAAAGCGTAAACAACAGGACTGTTTACTATTGGGAAAAAAAAAAAAAACACCCAACCCTTTCCAGATTTAACACAGGGTTGTACATTAAATACACATGCTCACTAGGTTTGGTTACTCTGGAGAAAATCAATATTGCTGAAAGGAAAATAAGTAATATTATGCATTTTCTGGTAGAACAGATAACTCTAGTCCTTTTCTTAGGGTTTAGAAAATACCTTGTCTTCTCCAGGCCTGTCCCTATTTTCAGACTTCTCACTTTGTACCACGATTTTAAAATTGTATCAGAAATAGAACCTCCAGGGCTCAAAACCGGCATATTATATTTGGTGTGGATTCATCTAAT
>JAOWBP010085344.1:0-26830 GCA_028571105.1 Tragopan temminckii
CATAGGCAAGTTTGCCTCTCACCTCTGCTCCTGGAGCAAGGTCCAGGCACTTTCCACAGATCACAATCTGCACAGCTGCTTCTTCCTTTAGCAGCTCTGAGTGGAGGCACTGATTGTGTCCAGGGTAGGTAGTGCACACTCCCCTGCCAGCGCTACAGCCTTAGCTTGGCATCATGTGCTCACCATTCTGTCTTGAGGGTTGGTTGGAATGACACTAGCTATAGGATCACACAGCTTTCTTGGTATTTCTCTGCCAAAAGAAACCCCCCAAACCCCCTTGTACCTTGAGATCAGTTGCTCTAGTTCTGGCTAAGCTGGCTCTGAAACAGCTGCTCTCGACTCACTGAGTTGAGATTGTTCATTGTTGTGAGGCAGATGGCAGTATCTGAACTGCCCCGGTAACTCCTAGCAGCCTTCTGGAAGAAAGATTTTCTTCAGCTTACCCTGTAACGATAAATAAACAAACAGAAAAACCTTACAGATTATAAAACATTTTGAGGGCGTTCGTTTTGTTTCTTTTATGATTGCAGGTCACTCTAGATGGTGGCCTTGCCTTTCTTTTTTGACTTGCTATCCTCTCTATGATATAACAGGAAATCTAGGACTCTTCTTAAAGCAAAATTTGTAAAGTGGTTACATGAATCCTAAGCAAGGATTTCTTTTCCACAAACAAAACATATCCCATTTGTTTCTCAATAATTCTTAACCAATGACCTCATTTCTCATGTTAAATAAAGCTTGTGAGTTTTTTATTCCTTAAAACTGCATGAAATTTCTGCATGAAATTATCATAGAAGATAAAGTCATATACAATTATATACAAGAGATCTTTATTCCTCTGGTCACGAAAAATTCCACTGACTTGCCAATTAAATTCCTGCTGGGACTGCTTCACTGGAATGTTCAAAATGCTCAAAAGAAAAAGAAAAAAAAAAAAAAAAAAAAAAAAAAAGTGGAATATCCTCATAATTTTGCTTCAAGTAAGAAAGAAACTGATCCCAAATTGTAAGGTTAATATCAAAAACTATTACACAATATATGTACATATACACACTCACATATACATGGCATCTAGCATATGAAGAAAAACAACTATAATAGAAATGCAGAAAATCTACTCTCTCTGTCATTTGTCCCCTGCCAAATATGTTTTATGTCAGCTCTATGGATTTTAGTAATTTTTTATGCATGTCATTTATAGTGCTTTGGTTACTGATGAGCCCTAAAGATAAGGAGGTGCTCAAAATTTGTTTTGTACGGATATTCTGTAACTTTTGCAGAGTGACTTCTTGTATTTTTTTTCTCAGCAATTAATTCTTATAGAATATAGAAAATATTTAGGAAATACCTCAATGATTTAGTGCAGAGAAGAAAAGTGAGACTAGCTAGAAAAGAATTTCTGTGTCAAATCATGGTTAATCAGGATCAGAAAAGAGGAAAAAAAAGAGGAATAATCATTCCCTTTAGTGCCTAATGCATTAAAGCTTTTGGGCATCAACTTCATCAAATAAAGAGTCTTATTTCCAATGCTGTGTGCGCACAGACCAGTCAGATCGTTATTTTCCAGAAGTCCTGATCTCTGCTGGTAAGAAAGGTTAAGGAGCAGTCTTTTAATCTTTGTGCCATGGGCCAGTTACTCCCATGCAGTGATGGCTCAAAGGAGAGTTTTCCCTTCTAGAGAAACAGTCCAGACACAATGCAAAGCTGAAACTGCTCTGGAAAGTATGAATTTCTGCATGGACAGTTAGTATAAAAATTTGGTTTCACTCCAACTACTCCTGTCAGCAATGCTAAACCTTGGTAGGGATATTCCCTAGTACCACCCATGGAAATGAAGGTTTTTCAGTGCCTACCAGAGTAGGATGTATCTTAGCAGGGACTTCAAAATATTTAACTTATCCTGTTTAGCATTGCCTCCTGAAACCTAAACCAGCATCAGTTGTTTAAACCTCTTTGCATGTTTCTGTTCACTACGTATCAGCCGTGGGCACAGAAAGAGAAAAGAGCAACACACAAGTAGTACGAGCGGAATAGGCACTGAAGGCATGAATTTCAGTCCTTCATCATTATTGGATTTACTTTATGAAGTGGATACTATCTCATACTGATAAAAGACAAGGTTAATACTTCACATACTATCTCTAAAAGCAATTTAAATTGATCTTTCATTTAAAGGTCAGTATAAGACAGTGACAGAGGGCTACTTCTTCCTTTAATGTCTGAGTTCATCACGTGGGCTAAATGTCATTATCTATATGAAATCCCCCTTTTCTCCCCAGACTAACTAATGACTTTCTGGGAACAAAACTTTCTATATGCAGTAGGGACTGAAGTAGACAGTACTGGCAGAAACAACATGAGATCCAGATCCAGATTGTGGGCATCATCCCATAGCTAGGGGAAAATTGTTTACTGGCTATCATTTCCACAGATGAGGGAAAAAGTGACTGTAAAACTACAACCAATAATAATTCATTTGTACTGCTTTTTACATCATCAAATGCAATAGTGGATATTCTTTTTCACACTGAAGAGGCTGGGTTTTTAAAGAAGCCTACTGGTAACTGAAAAATTCAATGCCATATGAACCCCTGGATAGCTTGAAATTCCTGCTCTTTCCTTTTCATCTTTGTCTGTTAAAGATAGAAACTAAAGGTGCTGTTCTTTCATCTTTTCAGCCTTTCTATAATTTTAATAAAAATAAGATTAAGTCATAAGATCTAAATAGAGGTCCATTTTCTCTGAGTATACTGTGATGTGAAAAACTGAAGCTTGTGGATGAACGTGCCTGAACTGTTCTTGCAGCAAACAGCAGTCTGAAAGTCCCAGCAAGAAGGCAAGAGAGATGTTCCAGACACCAAAATGATAAGCTGTTAGAAGAGGAGCATATTTCCTTGGATCATTTACAATTGGCTTCCACAGTCAGGCAGTTCACCCCCATACTGCTTTTTGCTGCTTTTGTCTCTGCTTTTTGTCCCAGAGTATTTCTGGTTTCAGGATTATCACTGTTATTCATCATTATTATTAATATTTTTGCTAAAGTCAATGAAAATACCTTTCAAGTTTCAGAGCCTCTACTGTTTTGTTAGAGCATGAGGGACAGGACTTCAGGACTTCACTCAGTTCTATAGCTAGCTCAAGGCTCGCACAAAACACCAAATCTAGGTAAGCTGCTGTGAGGATTCAGGACTACCTCAGCTATTTAAACATTCTTACCATTGAATTAATGTCTGATAGTTAGAAAGACTGAAAGAATTTGACGCCTTAGTGCAACCTTAATCTATGTGTATTTACAGTTTCAAGCTCTTTTGAGGGGATCTGCAGTAAAGTTTAGACAAGTTCATGCTGTCCGTAGGAACAAGGATGCACAGAGGTGGTAGCCTTTGTTTGGGATCCCTGAAGCTTTCAGTGAGGGGACCAGTACTTGCTGACTTCACAGTAAAGAAGGTTGGAGCAGGTTCAGAGAAGGATTCCTGGGACCACAAAGATGATCTGAAGGTTGGAGCACCTCTCCTATGAGGAAAGGTTGAGGGAGTTGGGATTGTTTCATTTCAAGAAGAGAAGGCTTCAAGAAAACTTCATTGTGATCTTCCAGTACATGAAGGGCTTAAAGGCAGGAAGGGTGCTGATCTTTTATGCAGGTAGATAGTGATAGGATAAGGAGAAATACATTTAAACTGAAAGTGGGGTGCTTTAGGGTAGATGTTAGGGAGAAATTCTTCACTCAGAGAGTGGTGAGGGACTGGAACAGGCTGCCCAGAGAAGTTGTGGATGCTCCATCCATAGAGGCGTTCAAAGCCAGGCTTGATAACCCTGTCCAAAGCAGGGGGCTGGAACTAGATGATATTTAAGATTCCTTCCAGACCAAGCCATTCTGTGATTCTATGATGATCTTGCATATTTCTGCTGTCTCAACAGAGGGACTTCTGCTACTCTCAGAAAAGAAAGAGAGCAGGCTGCCTACCATGCTCCCTGAGCTCTCCCTGTTCTGCTATGCAATCGGCTCTGCCATGCTCTGCTTGCCCTTCTTATTTGCCATGCTCCTGGTCCCTTGCACCTACCTAAAGCATCAGGTTACTTCGCATGAATGCTATAACAAAGAACCAGTTTGATCTAGTTGCATATTATATGGTGTTCTCGTGGCAGGAAAGTACACCTTGAAACCTTTTACCTAGGCATTTTCTAAACTTTTCAGATCCAGTTCTTCTCCCAGTAAATTTGTTTGCAGTGCTGCCTGCACTTTTTTTTCCCCTGTATCTAAATCTATGTCATGTTTTCATACCAGAAAATTGGAGTATTCTGGTTCTAGGAAGAGACTCTTTGTTTTTCTATCTTAAGGGTATAAGATATTTCTTTTCTCATTGCTAGTTTTTCCTCTACAGGAGAAACTGCAAGTTTTAGAAGGTTTATAGTATCTGCCAGTGGAAGATTATCACCACAGGAGACAAATCTGCAATGAGATGAGGAGGTGAAAGTATAAGGCAGTCAGAAGAGGACATGGAGAGCTAGGAAAGGACAAAAGGATGAAATGGAGGACAACAGAGATGATTCAAAATGCCGCAGCTTTAAGAAGTGGGAAGGAAAGATCCTTCTTTCTTCATCCCTTCCTGCATCCTTCCACCTCTCCCTCCCTTCTTTCCTTCTTTCTTTCATACTAGGAGTAACAAAGGATGTTCTAAGTCATTCCTCTTTCTGTTTTTTTTTTTTTTTTAAATAAATATGAATTTAAAGAGAACTAATTACATTCCTTAGATGCAAGACAATGAGTCACTGAACTATGATGAAAATTTAACCTTCTTTTCTAATAAATGCTTAGACAAAGTTGAACAGCTTTGAAAGGTGACACTTAAAAGCTGTGACTACAAAGTAAGCCTAGAGATGGTGACTACTGCCTTGTGACCTCAGGCTCTTCGATTTCAAAGTTCTGTTTCAGAGGAGAAGGGGATTTGAAATGTTTTGTCACACTTCCTAGAGTTTTACCTTGTGGCCTGCTGAAGCTAAAGGCAGACGGATATAGGTACTCCCTGGCTTCTACAAATCTCCTTTGTACTCATTTCAGAGTGGACAGGTATGATTGGTGTAGCTTAAGAGCTGTGAGATCACATGCATGAGTAATCAAATGCCAGAATGATAGCAACCAGGAGCTGATGCCAGGTTCTGCGGGGTTAGCAAACCTGTTAGGACTGGCTGCAGTAAAATAATAACAACAACAATAAAATTGATACATTAGGCACCAGCATGGCAGTATGACAGCTAAGCAGCAGATCCGAGATTTTCTATGGGGAAGACTGTATTTAAGGTGGGTCCCAGTATCTGGGCCTAGGTCTACTTTTTGATTACGTTTGAAAATGATAGGCAGTAGCTTCAACTGGTCCAGCTCTTCTAAGATTCTGCTAAGTTCAGTCAAAACTTCAGTATGTTTGTTCTTTTTTTTTTTTTTTTTTTTTTCTACTAAGTCTGATATGTTTTAAGAGGCATTGCAGCCTGCAATGGCAGAGATGACAAAGTCTGTAGACTTGTATGTCTTATAGACGCTATGGAGTACAGATCAGTGACACCACTGTGTTATTTATTACTCAGTTTTTACTATAGGAATGAATGTATGTTGTGATTTGGAGAAAAAGTTTTCCTGTTTCCTACTTTTACTAGTTATCCTAAAATTGTTCAGCTAGGATCAGCAAAGATTTACTCAGTTACCAGTTACGTGTAAGTTTGAAATATGTTAAATATGCATGCTGAACATTTTCTTTCTTCAACCTGTTTTGCTACAGCAGCATGCCAGCTGGGTAGAGCACTCCCAGTTCTGTCAACAGGAGCATTACTGTTGCCTCAGGGGGAACAAGGCTGAACTCATAAATCCAGGGTGAAAATATTTTTGTATCTTCCCTGTGTTCTTGGTAGTGTTTTTGTTCTTCTCCATCCAACTGCCTGCTTAGTCACTATCAGCAGGTAGATTGTGCAATACCCATTCAGAAATAAGTGTACTAAAAACAATTCCCTAGGTCAAGGTCACAGCTTAGTTCCTAAAGGAAAAACACTGATCTAAAGGAGTACTCTCAGGGAGAAGGCTGTTCTCAATTTGAAAACATGCTCAGTGTTGCATTTGAAAGCCACAACAAGAGCAAGGCTCAAGAACATAACAGAACTCTGATTCATTTCCATTCATGCAAAAAAGGTCAGGTTTTTAATACCATAATATTTTTTCAAAACATAGCGTCTTGAAGGTTATCTTCTCATTAATTAGGCGTCTGTAGTCTTAAATCTTTTCCAGTCTCACCACCTACTGTTAATACAAAGGCCTATTTTAAAGTGATGTTAGACTCCGCAGCTCCCAGTAAGGGTTTTTGTACACTGGGCTGTTATTGCAATATAAATATGCATAAAGGAACTTTGCACCTGATGCAATTCACTACATAAGTAGTAACTCATCATTGTTGCTGCTGGTGGATGAGCATTAAACCAGATTAAAACAGCACACTACTAGAGTCTCTCAAAGTAAGTTTATGTATCACAATAGAAAACTAACCTAACTATCATTAAGTTACTTGGGAGTCTGCTGGAGAAACAAGTGAAAGTGCAAGCCTTGTAAACAAAAGAAATGTTAGTTTTTATTCTTTTCTCCTCCAGTACATATATGTGCAGTGCAATAATAGCAATTATATGTAGTTCCAATTTCCTTAACATCTTGGCTTTTAAGAACTAGAGACAACTCCTTCTTTGGGAACATCATTCAAAGGGGTATAACATGTAGTTTATTACTAAATAGATCTGGTTGAAATCCGTTAGTATTCTTACCTATAATTAACAGTAACACTGTTGCTGTAGATAATGCATCAAAAACATTTCAGCAACACCGTGAAATATGAATTAATTCTACACACATTTTATCATGAAAAGCTATCAGCAATATTGTGACTTTTCAAAATCAATGAGGATTGGAATTATTCTGAGATAAATGCTATAAAGTCACATGTTTCTTTTTAAACATTCCACAGAGAGAAAATAGTAGCAGTTTCCAACATCTTGAAAGCCCCCAGTTTTATATGCCTGTCTGATACAGCTGCAGGTCTTGTGAAGACCCAGTCAAAGTCAATTCTATGTTATCACTCCAAAGCAATTAGTTTGCCCCCACTGAGGAAAGTCTCCAGGATTTTATTGCTACCAACTAGTTTCATGAGCTTGGCAGGGAGCAGACTTGCTCCCTAGAAAACTTTCCCAGCATTTACCATGTCCTGAATCTTAGGAAGATTTGTGTTGCCCTTGGATAAGACTTTTTAGCATCTGTATTCCCTTGATTCTTCTTGTATTTCAGCTAACCTGAAATAAGGACTGAGCAAGACTTTCTCACCAATTGCATGCGCCCCTATCCTGCCAAGGATAGAGTCTTCTTTCAGACAGCCTTCAATGACTTTCATCATGGATAGGTCAACCTAAGAATAAGGCACTACAGGCATGACAGCTGAGACTGAGTTTTGGCAGAAGACTAACATCAAGTGTCAGAGGGGCCTTTGAACATGGGAAAGGAATACAGCAATGAAAAATCAGGCATAGAAGACTGTTTTATAAGGAAGGTGCCACTAGAGGCCAGATTGGAGATGACATTAAATGAAGAAATTTGAAGACATGAAAACAGGTTCAAGTAGCAGGCAAGGGAGACTTTGAAGTGTAGTTAGGAGAATGAAAAGCAGCAGCAACATCAAGATTTTCTGAGACCAGGACAAGAAGCCTAAGAAAAGAACAAGTGCAGCTGGCCGTCTGGGATGGTACAAATAAACAAGAGAGAGATCTGGGTCACTTGGATTAAGTGTTGGGTAACGTGGCCAGACTAATCTATGCTTGTCCTACGGGTAGAGGAGGGTTTTATTCTAGCTTTGCACTTGTCTGATCTTAGTTCAGCCCCCTGCACAAATCACAGAAGCTGATAAAGTCCCTGATGAACATAAACCCAAAGGAAATAGAAGTACATCTTCAACCATGCTATTTCTTTCCCCCTCAAGAACAGCTTGGGATCTGCATTCAGAGAGAATTTCAGTTACCAAATTACCAGAGGAGCCTGTGGAGCTGAGACAATCTGTGTAAATCTAACACACAAATAAATGCCGGAACATTAAACATCAAACCAAGTGAGTATGCTTTGACTGGCAACCTGAGGGGCAGTATCACCCCTCGACCTGGCTACCACAGAAAGTTACATCTGAGGACCACGCTGTTCCCTTGAGCAACACCAGAGAGTTTAATGTCAGGAATTACTAGTAAAAACGTCCTAACTTTGCTTAAGTTTTACAGGAAGCCATAAAACCACAACTCTGCTCTTGTATTTTTGTGCGTAACACAGCTGCAATCAGTTGGCAGGGACCATTGTTCTACTTGTCTGTAGTTTAGGACAGGAGACAAGTTTCAGTGAGTGTAAAGGAAAAGCAATGGTTTCTCTTGCCTCAGTCTGTCACTTGCAACTTAATTTGAACAGGATCTCTCCCCTCTGGAGCAGCTCAGTAGTAGGGAAAAACAGATTGCTGGCTTTAAAACCAGTACAGTCAGATAAGCACCTGTACTAGAACCACATCAGAACAGGGATGAGTGGTAAATCTGTTGTGGGTCCCTGTCACTGACACCCTACTGATAACTTAGAAGTGACCTGCCTAAAGACTGCATTACATGCAGCAGCAGGAACTAACACAAACATTATACTTTCGGGATTACTTTGACAAGTGCTTCACAGACTTCACAGCTTTAAGCTAAAATGTCGATCTACACCAGCATCTTCAGAAAGGGCCAAAAAAAAAAAAAAAAAAAAAAAATCAGCATACTTTCAAAAAATATATGAGATAGTTACTGCTTCACTTAGCGACTGCGTAGAATACAGGCCAGAGCAAACTCAGAACCAAATCTTCAAATCAGATAGTAATCTCTAAAGATTGGACTCCCAACCTGGTGCCTCTCACTATTTCCTCATCTCCCCAGCTAACAGTAAAAACATTTCTGATTGCATGTTTTTATTACTCTCTAGATGAGGAGATTCTCCACTGACAAACCAGGATTACATTCATGTGGCCGCTAGGACTTTGTCACTTCAAGAACATCAGCAACCCTAGAAGATTTGAATGCTATACAAACAATTGTGATAAGTGGCAGCTGTGGTAGGGTGAAGAAAAATTTTTTACTTAACTCTCTCCCTTCCTTTATTCCAGGCATTTAGCTATTGCAGATTAACACTGTCTTTCACATAGAAGCAGTAACTGACATCTTAGACTTAATAGGAAGTCCAGCAGGCATTGCAGATTAGTCAGATGTGCATTTTATTGGAATCTGCTATTCACAAAATAAGCACAAAACATAATTACTTTCAAAAATAGTTTGATCAAACTTCTTCAATTGTTAATTCATGTTTAGTTGCTTCCTCAATGTTTTTCAGTTGGCGAAGCACCCATTCTCTTTGTTTCTTTCTCTGTTATAGAAAAAGAAATAGTCAGTCTGACCTGTTTAGACCTCATATGCTTTAAAAACAAGCAGAGCTAGATTTGGGCTGAACATTTATTTGTTTTAAGCTAAGAAGCTTTAACTGAGAGTGAGCAGATCTTCCAATATACTTGTGAACAATATAGAGAAGAAAAAAATAAAACCCACAGACAAATCCAAGAAAACAGAATTTGATAGTTTGCACACTAACATGACAGTCTCTAGACTCCAAATCCATTGCCTTATTTTCCTTTTTGTGAACTTGCCACAGAATCCATGCTGATAATCAAAGCTGCAGGAAGCTGAGATCTCTAATTCCATTTTAATCAAACAAGACCACCTGTATAAGGACTACTAACACAAGCTTTTCCCAGGATACCTTACTCTAATTGAAGGATTGTACACAAGACCAATGTTAGCAATGACTAGGATTCTTTCTATAAAGCATTATGATTTCAATTAAACAGGCCAAGTAGTAGATTGTTTCTTTTTTTCTCCTGCATTTTCAGTTAAGTCTCCAACATGAAGAAATTTAAGAATTTTTCCAGTTTAAGCCACTAATCTCTTCCCATTCTTAAGCTTCTCCTACAGAGAGGAAAAAAAAAAACAACAATAAAACAAACTACTTCTGCAGTAGCATTCATATATTGACATGCAAGTGCAGAAGCTAAATTAAATACCAAATGAGTAAATCACATCTAGTCTAGCTAGAGTGATATCACAGAATCTAAGAAGTTATCAGTATGAACTGGGACATACATTCTTATTGATAAAGTTGTGAAGATGTTGTATAACCACAATATTCTTCTATTACTAGAAAGATGTGTAAATTCAGTATTGGCACAAAATTATATGCTATTTCACAGTATATGGAGAATATAATTACCACAATAGCTTTATCAGTTTTCTTCTTTTTCAACACTGGAGGATCTTTTATTCCTGGTATTCCAGAAACCATCCATGAAGATCCACTCTTGGGAGTCACTGCTAACTTCTCAGATGCTTTTGTGGAAGTTTGAGTTCCCACACTTGAGACAACCTTTTCACTTGCCTCTTCATTTGATTCATCAGATGCCAGTACTGTGGAAAGTCGTTTTCTGGAATACACAGCTTGAGAACTATGACTTATCTCTCTGCTGGAATCTTGCAAGTCAAATACTGCTGAAAACCTTTTTGGAGACATATGAGGGAAGTATGCTTCAACACTTGCTAGTGACAGTTGAGCTACTGATCTTCCTAGAGTTGATTTTGGCACTGGGGATACATAAGCTCTCTTACTGAGATCTTGGTCCTTGATTGACCAATTTTTTGGATCTGAAAGAGATAGCGTTTTTCTTGAGAACGCTGAGTCCACTGGAGTGCTGTGTTTCACCAATTTCCTTTTTAGAGATCTTTTAACATCTGGAATAGAGTCTTCTTCCTCTGACATCTGGAAGTCAGGTTTGCTGTCTTAAAGTAGAAAGAAAGTTGTGTCATTGCTCATATAGTATAAGATGTCATGCAAAGTGTTCAACTGCAAGAAAAAAATGCGAACATGAAAATAAGAGCACTCTCTCTACATGAATTTTACCTATTATATTGATGAATATTCTTAAAGGGTTTAAGAGGTTAGAAGACACTTATTCCTGTCTCAACCCTCTGCATAAAGAGCTCCACGTAGGCTAAAACTTAAGCATTCCTGTTAGTTGTAACTTCATTACGATAGTTGTTTTTCTTTTCCCTTCAGCATAAAGAGATAAGCCTTGGGGTTGCAGTTACTGAAACTGTGGAAGACAATGGTAACTGTGGCATGCCAAAAGGAATCAAATAGCATAGGAAAAAAAAAATGAAAGCACACTGGAGTAACAGAGACATTCTGATTTCAAGCAATAATCTGTCTTACTCTAATTGCCATTTTGTTACTCTTGCACGAACAACCATTTTTAGAAAAGCTTCTAATTCCCTCCCACTTACCATTTCATAGAATTTCTTATTACTTCTGAACTTTGATCCTAACACATTTTGTACAGTTAAATTTACAACAACAGCAATGTTGCTCTTTTGTTGGTTACTTCCCTGCTTCTACAGCTGCATCAACAACAGAAAAGAACTCATCTTCTTAAATCTGGAAAAGCCTAAGATAAATACACCTTAAAGTAGACAAATATAATTAGAATATCCATCTTAAATAAGTGTTCTAATATTCTAATAATCGCTGAACTGTGTGTTTTCATGAGGCAATTCAGATATTTTATACATGCTGATTGTTTAAGAGAGCAAAAGATTTTCAGTACCTATGTTCTGAGACCTCTATATAAAAGATCACATATGGGGATCAGGTAAGCTGGACTTCTATGAGAAGAAAGGCATTAGCTCTCCATTCTTTGGAAGTGTTTTGCACCTGTGTAGAGTCTCTGAGTTTGGTAGTGCCACACCCACTTCACATTTTTAGAGAACACATGATGGCAGGGGAACTTCTTCAATAGGTATGTGTTTTTTCTCCTTCATTAGAAAGAGGAAGGAATAGAAAACCTTTATTACCTACTTTGAATAACTATTTCTCCTCCCACTTCTGAATGTTGCCAGCTTTCATGACCGACTATAAACAGCCCTGAGCTGTTTTTTCCTCTCCCTATTCAGTCACGTTAACTTCCCTTAGTCTTAGAAGCTTACTGGTAGTAAGTTTATATGAATAAGCTAGAAGTAGAAATCAGCATAATAAGTTCACAACTCCTCAAATCCCCTCCCTACCCCCCAGTACTACTATACATTTTGATGCTTTCCCCTTACTCATTAAATAATGGTTTACATGAGTAATTAAAAGCTTTTATTTGTACTTTTAGTTTTTAAGATTGTTTCCAATCAAAGCTTCCAAGAAGAGCAAAATACCTCTCCATATTTTAGACATGCTTGTAAGAAACACTTTCCCCCCCAGTTGCATTAATAATACCATTTAATGACACCCAAAAAAGGAGGGAGGAAGAGAAAACTAAAAATGGCAGAAAAAGTTCAAACAATTAAGAATGATAGAATCTACAGTGAAAGAACACATCAGCAAAAGAAAACAACCTTACCAGTGCTATTGAGTTCCATCTGAGGTCTTTTGCTACTTCTCTCCTTTTCAGGTGATCTAACTAAACCACCTGCTTCAGTTCTTATAGCCCTGGTAACTTCCCAGCATTCTTTCCTGCAGAAACTCCCCAAATGATGCATCTGGCATTTTTTTAAGAGTTTTATTAGTGCTGCTAAATGAAAAAAAATGCTGAATACTAACCTAAGATGAAGTAGTCATAGGAAAACAGGCTATCCAAATTATCTATGTGCTAAATTTATTGCTGTTTAGGCTCTGCTGCTTGCTACCTCCTTCAATGACAATAAACCTAGTGATTTATTGGCTTCACATAACTGTTTATGGCATGTTGAGGATCTGCTACAAGATGAATGCTTGTTTATGGACATGTATCTGTTTCTATTCAGATTTTATTTTCTCTGTTTTTATTACCTGAAAAATTAATGTTAGAAAAAATATGTTAAATCTTCAGTGAAAAACTCTTCTTTTGAGAAAATATAGGTAGCAAGAATACAGTGAATACTGTTTTGCTGCAGTGTGATTTTCACAGTGTTTGCAACTAACGTGGAGATTACAGCATTTTAAACTGAAGAATTTTGTCTCAAACCATCAGCTCTTAGATGAGAATTGTATTGGTATGAAATGCTAAGGTTCATGTGGAGGACCATAATTTTTGTTTACAAAAAATGCAGCTGGACGGACCCAGCCCCACAGAAGTGCTAGTGAAATTTGTGGAAGAAGTCAGCTGCCATCACAACACCGTAGAGCAAGCAAGGATGTGGAGGAATGCTTGCACAGATATTGGGGTAATCCTTTTTGACGAAGCATGAATTGTGGAGCTTTAAAATCTAGATTGATCAGACAGACCTAATTTCAGGGCTTTATGTGGATGGTCTGAGATTGTAGTACGCACCTCAACAGGGGGTCAGAGGTCTGATCTTGCCAGGAGTTGAACTTGTGATTGCAGGGAATCTGAGCATTTCAAACCTAATCGTAAACCACTCTAGCTTGCTGTATTAATACTTGCACTATGAATAGAGAGTTGGAGCTACCAGTTCAATATTTAGGAATAACAGTCTGTCAATACAAGGGGTATGTTTCTAGGTTTAAATTATCTGACCCTAAGGAACTGAAAGAGAGCTTGAGAAATTGAGGCACTTCAGAATCACATGGATTGCATAAGTAAACGTTCTGGAAATAAATAGTCGGTCCAGGTAAAGCTATTTATTTCCTAAACTCCCAGGGGAGATTCCTACAGGAATATTTTGAGAACTAAACATAAAACTATTTTGAGTTATTTGTGGCTGAGTAAAAGAAAAAAAATATCTTGGTCCCTTATAAACATAGAAGAGGCTAGACCAGCCCTTACCTCATTTTGACTATTAGTAATTAGTTCTCGAACTAGTGGCCTTGTGGCTTCATGAAGAGACCCACCAGGTCATCCATACTGTATCTTGCAGAGCTCAGCAAGGCAGTTCTTTATATAGCACAGAGCAGTGATGTCTTGACATAGTGTCGCAATGTTTGCGCTGTCCTGTATAAGTGGGACATAATACTGCCTATCCCAGCAAAGGTGGGACGCAAATAATGTTGTGCAGCATGAACCTACCATGAACCTGAAGAAGCTTTTTGGTGGTTCTGAGTAATTTACCGAGAAGTAACATGCATTACCATGGGACACTTTTTTTCCCCATAGTGTTCTGATCTAATCTGAGACTACACATTTTCAGTTGCTGCTCTGTTCATTTCTTCAATTCCCACTCTGATTATGTTGCTAAACAGTTCTGAAGAGAACTTGAAGGCCAAACTTAGCACCTACATTTATCTAACATGTCAAATTGGTTTTGTATTTCTGGTTTGTTAAGTCAGCAATCTTGCAAAAGTGTCCCAACAGTTAGGAGTTTGATATAGTCTGTAGTACCAGGCTTCTCCCTGCCCTTGTGACTAGTCTAAGGGCTTTTTGGTGTGGGCGATTCCGCAAAAAGTACATAAAAGACAGTAGGAAAAGGACCTGGTGAGTGCAGCTCATCAGTCTATTTTCTGATGAATCAACGTGTAATGATCTTCGTTTGGAGAAATGGAAGGAGGTAGGAAGAGCCAGAGGCAGAGTACGAGGGATGGTGATAGCAAATAAGGGGAGAAGAAAAAGAAGAAAAAGACAAGTAGAGAAGGAGACAAAGAGGAAAATACTTTCCTAATTTTACAGTGCAATGAAAAGAATAAATTAGAGGAAAGATTAGAGGAATGGAAAGGAAAAATCAAAGAGAAAGGAAATTATACTGTATTTCTTAAAGAGTTTAGAAAATTTAGGCCCAGATTATCAGTTGTTTTTGGATGAAATCCCTCTACAGTTAAAATCTAATTCAAATTCTCATAATCTCTTCTTCCTCTGTTTGAGTTCTGTGGTGTAAAGTCAAATCAGAGTGCTCTAAGACTGACTGACAGACTGAACTTTTCAGTGGAAAACCAGAGTGCCGCATCTTATTTATCAGCATGAAGGCTGAAACTAGCAGGGAGTCTCATCATGAAGTGACCTCTACAGCTGTAGTGCTTTCCTTGGTCTTTCCAGAGTTTTGATACAACGGCATATGCAAAAGGAGCAGAACCTCTGTTTTCCTAAGTTGTAAGCATCTTGGGCAGCCATAGAATTTGAAATGCGAGCAGTCCAAAGCCTGTGTAGATATGTAAAGTTGTATGGAGGAGTTCACTGGAACTTTTCAAAAGAGCCTTAACCCTTTCTTTTCACTGGTTGCAGTAGGAATTATATGCTTGGGTGCTGAGAATACTGAGATTTGTGAGAGGATATACTATGGTGGCAGTCACTTAGTAAATATATTTCACTGAAATCTTCAGAAACCAAGGATTATAATCCTCTGTGATATGTTAAACAAAAGCTGTGCAAATTTATGAACCTGATCTCTAACAGTTCTGGAATTTAAGAAGTCTTTTCTTATTGTCAGTGAAACGCCGAATTACGTTATTATGATTACTGGAGGAAAAAAAAGAAAGCATAATTTATAGCAATATTCTGGAAGTGGTACCTTGCACCTGTTGGAATATTCTGTTTTTTTTTCAGTGTTACAATGACCTTTATTCCTGGTCAGAGACAAGATCAATGTTTTTTACTACACTGTCCACAGACTGACCTAAGTGTGGTACAATTCCCATTCCAATGGCTGTCATAGGTATGACTCTTAAACAGTCTGAGGTGAAGGCTCCAGGGAATCCTATACAGCTCTTTACACAGAGTAACAAACTGTTTTTCATATTTTGGGTAGTGTCCCTCTTCTATGACTGGATCTGTTCAGCTGGATAGCAAGTCTGATTTTGCATACTAAAAGCCACAACATGGTTTGCTGAATGGATTTTGTAGCTACTCAGGAAGTCAAACTGTTGTTTAAACATATAAATCTCCTTTGATATGATTAATTGCAGTGAGAGTGTAAGGAATAACAAGACTGCTTTGTTTCCAAACCACTGCAAATATTCTTAAATGCTTTTAATAGAAGTTAAAGTTAGAAAATTTCCATCTAGATCCAACAATTACCTGGAATTAAAAGTCGTATCCTAACAGCCAGTTTTTTTTTCTGCTTTAATGTCAGAAGGCTTTTGTTTACAAGAGCACACCTTTGTGATGTATCAGGGCTCATAGACAAGGTCAGTGACGCATCCTCCCTTAGCAGGGCCCAGTTTTGCCAACAGGTACAGTGCTTGGACTCTATGTGAGAGGAGGATTAGGTTGTAAATATTTAAATAAGCTGGTATCTTATAATCAATTATAAAACTCTAAGGCAGCAAAAATTGTTGCCTCTCTTGGTTAAACAGCTTTATTATATACAAGTACTCATTCTAAGAACACAGTGGGAAATATTAAACTGAGAAAAGTATATTTCTATCCAGTGGTCTGACTGATTAATATTTGACTTTTGAAAAGTCTAGTTACCTAAGTGGTAAGAAACTGTGTACAATTCAGTACTAGTAAAGGTCATTAACCTTCGTAAAATCAATGTGCCACCACCTGCCTTTGTAATTACGTCAATGACTCCTCTTCATTATATGCTTGTCCACTTCAGTCTTACCAGAGGGCCTCAGTGTGTTCTATCTGCATGTTGTTTGTTTGCTAGACGGTGTCCTATACATTTTCTGCATGTTTCTACATCCCAGAAATCAAACGGAGTTAATATTCAACAGGGACTTTTCCTCAATAATGTGCTGTCTGTTTTCTGATATGACTGCTCCTCTCTAATTATGTTGGCAGTGCTGCAGAGGTGCACATAATATTATTGCCTAAGTTCAATAAACATGCAGAGTAACTATAAAGTTTGGAAAAAAACAGTCATGCTTTTATGACCTCTGGCAACAGTATAAGCACAGTTTGGCCAATGCTAAACAAATGTCTAACTTAGAATCTCTCAGTGATCAGAAAATGATGGATTTACTTTACTTTATTACATCTAATAATAAACAAAAAATGCTGCTCAAGCAGTGAAGTAGTGTGT
Organism: Tragopan temminckii; assembly: GCA_028571105.1. NCBI lineage: Eukaryota > Metazoa > Chordata > Aves > Galliformes > Phasianidae > Tragopan > Tragopan temminckii. Next base: position 17,005 of record JAOWBP010085344.1, read on the forward strand.
CCAGACTGAGTATATTACTTTGCAGGAGGTCAGGCCAGAGGTCTATCAGTGGCTCTTTCTTCTACTGAAATCTGATAGACAAATCCCCAGGTGGCCTTAGCTGAGGAAGTGTTAGTGAAACCATGAATATTACCTGAGGATTTAAGCAATCTGCTGCTGAAACTACCTCATTATTTAAGTAATACAAATTCTCATACAGTGTAATTATGTCTCTGAAGTAATTCAGCTGTGTAATGGATAACAACAAAAAAATATACCTGACTTGGGTCATTAATCCTGAATATACACTAACTAACTTATTAACATATGTGTGTGTACATATTTTATGCATGCTATCTATATTTATATACTTCTCCCTTAAAAAATACAATGAAAGTTGAACTCTTTAATATTAAAAAAAGACATAAAATACTAATGTGGCATGTGGTAGAATAGCTCCAGTTAAAGATGAATGCCAGTTTTTCAGTTTATTTGAATCCTTTTGACTTCAGAGCTGCTTTTATTGAAATTTATGAAGGTTTGGCTTCCTTGGGGAAGAGGAGAAAAAGAAATAGTTCTGCAAGGCCTCAAACAATTCTTCTCTCTAGTGTAAGGGCAAACCAGGAGCAGTTCCATCATACTTACTGACATCATAACAATTCTGTACAACTCCTAGTATGCTCTCTAATATGCATAAGAAACAGCTCAGGAGCCTTTGTCTAGCATTTGAAAAAAAGACTTTGCACCTGAGCCCAGGCTGCTTGCAATCACAGGGAACTCTGCATTTCCAAGTTATCTTAGGGCACATCTGCATGGACGGATGTGATGGGCCTGAGTGTCTCTGCTTTTACTCTGAGTTGACCAGATGGGAATGCGCTATGATTTGACAGTGGTACAATCAAGTTAATTTGGTATGGTGTCCAAACCTACAGAGCCTCTTAAGTGTCATGTTACCTGGTACAATTCTATCAGTCTTCAAATTATTTTTAAGTTAGACGATGCAATTTCACACTTAGGCTGGTTCTGTATCCTGCCCTGTTTTCTCAGTATAAACCACTTACACGAGCTACTGGATGCTCATGAATGGCCCTAGTTCTTTCTGGCCTTTGTGGGAGGACAGAGGGGGACAGTAGGGGGAAAGAGGAAGAGTGAAAAAGAGAGAGGGAGGGAGGGAGAGAGGGAGAGGGAGAGATGAACTTCCCCTTCCCTTCTTCTGGTCTCTGTGGCCAGTATTGTGCCAGTATTTCTACGTGTTTACTTTCCTCTGCAAGTGCAATGGATGCAGAGCTTGGCCCAAGCTGTCTTCCACTGTGTTCAATGCAGAAAGTCAATATGGCTCACAATGGAGTTGGATTGGTCCCATAAGGTTCTTAAGTCCAAAGCAACTGTGGAAGTAAAATTGTAGGATTTCTAGATGTAAACTCTTAGCATGAAAACTGAGAAGCAGCCTTTTGGGACTTTTTAAAGGCAGCTTGGCATAGAATAATGACTGCAACCACATTAAAAACAAACAAAAAAAAAAACAAAAACAACAATCCAAAACAACTGTTTATTCAAGCTGATTTTTTTATTATTTTGTTTTTAATTGGATTCCAGAAATTATGATAGTGCAAACACTCAGTATAAAAGTTGCAATAAGAAATTTACATTCACATTTAACATTTCAGTTCATTCACTTTTTAACATAAAAATAGGACAAATATTCAATTGCTCTTCTCAGTTTAACAATCCTGAAAAAGATTGGAAGATACTCTACAGTATTTTATTTACATAAAAAGACCCGTATTATTAATGCAAATCTATCATTAGAAGTTACCCAGTGTTAAGTTATTGTATCATACTATGTATATACATACATATATATATATATATATATAGTGTATAGCTATATAGTTATAAAAATTATTTCTGTGTATCAGTGGTCTTCAATAGTTGGGGAAATAACATCTTGACTTAGTAGTTCATTCCTTAAAGATAGAGATATTAATTTTATTTACCTATGTAGATGTTTCTATTACGTTACAGTAGGCCTCCTCCTGGTCCCTTTGAAATCACTGGCTACAACTCATTTGACATTAATGGGGAGAGAGGAACAGATCTTATAGTGAGGCCTGATCTAGCAATTCAGCAATTACTGAAGTTAAAGGAAGCATTAACTCTACTGGGCTGTAAAACAGACTAAAATCTCTTCTGAAAACTCATATGCCAATTAAATAAAGAGTGTGCTTGGTTTTCCCTTTGAGGAATGGAAATGGTTTAGATTTTTCTCTGAAGCCTAAACACAATATTCAAGTTAGTTTGGAAGGAATATGGGATTTGTTGCTAACATCTGCAGCTTAAGCAGCTGGAAAAATTCCTCTAGCATTTTCCTCTTACTGAATACTAAATTCAACCAACCTGACAATCCTCCACTTTGTTTTTTCTTTACTTTTATTTTTTAGTAGAGTGATATCCAGACACAGACTACCCTTTAAATGAGTTTGCACTTATTTTTTTAAACTGCTAGAGAGCATGAATTAGGTTACCTCTCTCCTGTGTAACTGTGTCTTTTTGTAGGGAATTCTATCGTAGATGCTGCTCTGTCTGCATCTGGCAGGATCGAGCCTTGCTGCCCAGTGCTGCCAGCTGCTGGAGTCTGCGCTCCCACCACAGAGTTCACTTACCTGCCACCTCGGGTTTTCTGTTGCATGCAGGCCACTTCCTAACAAGATTTTGTCAAATCCGTTTCTATTCCTTTTAACACCTATTATTTGAATAACTTGTTTTATTTTTCAAAAGAAAAGTTTTGATAACTATGAGATGGAGAACATACAGAGGAAGACAGTAAGCAAGCCTGAGAGCTGCCTGTAATAATAATGAAATGAAGCTGAACAACTGAAGGCTGGAGGAGCATGCTGATTTCTTAAGTAGTGCAGCGTTTATGAGCAACAATTCACATTTTTACTTCCAAAGACTAATTATTTGGTGTTAAAATATTTCTGTGATACTTAAAATTATGGGCAAGCCTACAATGGACACTGAGTACTTATATGTAGGCAGACTAATTTTGATTGTAAAACACATGCTTCAAGTGTTTTTTGCTTTCTACTTAGGGTGCTGGACATCTAGTTATAAAAAGAAGGAATCACATACAATTTTTGATCTTTCCAATAACAGATCATAAAAATACCTAACATCTCATTTTCAAGCAGAACATGTGAAACTATACCAGAAGGAATAGAATTAACCTCCTGACAGTGAAGTGCAAGGGCTAATTAACAGGATAAAATTCAAAGAGTTGCAGGCTGCAGCATGAGTTTTAGTGTTAAGGATTTTGAGAGAGGGGTCAAATTTGGCTGCAACTACTGAAATTGTGAAAATTGTTTTGCATCATTATCCAAATTCTGCATACTGATCACTTGCACAAAGACAAATCTAGAAACAAGTATATTAAGGAAAAAAACACCCCTCCAAAAAGAGATTTTTTGAACTCTGGTTAGAATTTCACTGGAAATAATGTTGCAGTTCTATAATTCTCTGAAAAAGGTAAAATTACTCCTGAAATAGTACTCCAAAATTATTTCAATTACTCTTCCTTTTCTGAGTGAGAACTCTGAAAGCCTTAATTTAATTCTTGCTGGAACATTTTCCAAAGCTACATCTATACAATAATCAGCTGCTTCAGCACAGAACAGAAACTCTATATTTGCTTTGTCTAAGTTCAAATTTGTGCACACATAGACAAATGAAATATGCAATTCACATAATTACTTCTTTCTTTCTTAATTGAACTACTATAATATCACAATAAAAGCAGGAAGGATATATGTTGTAAGTATTTAGAAAAGCAGTTATCAGTAAGCAAAGTTGTGATGGCACAGTAATTCATTTTCACCTACATTTCATTGAAAATGCTTGATATATCATTTGAATGGCATTTGAAATGTAAGAGTAGACTGCCTTTGCATCCATGTTCACTGAAGAGTAAAAGAAGTGAGAAATCACCTAAACTACTTCAACATGCCAACTCAGAATTGTCCTACTGAAGCCACCATCAACAACTCTCAGATCAAAGTCGCAGATCAGGCACTTGAACAGTAAGACACTTGAACAGTAAGAGTGAAGAACCTCAGTAACTGAAGTACACCTTAGAACTGTCCACCACAAGGACTGTAAACCTATGTCTAGCAAACATGGCAGTGCTGTTACAAGCCGTAGGTAAGTGTTCTGGGTGTATTAAACTAACATGCTGTATAAGTCTGTGAGTTCTGAAGAGGAGAGCAACCAGCTTTTTCAAAGGAGCTTCAAGCTATTTGGACGTGTTTTTCTGCAAATCTCAGCTCTGTGAACACTGAGATTGATAGAAAATCTGTTCTTTATTTAATTTGGAGCCGTGTACACGTGTCTGTGGCCTCCCTCTATAAACACTTGGATCATTCTTTGCACTGGCATAACTGCTGGTAGTGAGCCAGAGTAGGAAAGGAAGTAGTAAAAACACTTCACAGTGATGCAGCACTGTTTGTTACTTCAGTCTTATGCTGGCATGACATGTCTGATGGCACAGAAGACATAAAATGAGAATGCTGGTATAAAAGAAGCAGGTCTTCCATCATGCAGTAAGGCACAAGTAAAATCTAGTCCCTTCAGCACATTGGCTATGTGTATTAACCAATGTTAATTCAGATTTCAAAGTGCTTGCTTGTGATTGGAAAACAGACTTTAAAGGTAACAGCCCCCAACTATTTATAATGATTCTGTCAGGCATTTTTAAAGCAGTTCACCAAGAGATCTTGAACACTCTTATAGATGTGAACAGACATGAAATCTCAGGAATAGAGCTGGCCGTGCAGTTAAACACGAGACTTAATTTTGTTGCAGTATGGAGCTGGTTGAGTACTTTGGCAGCTCAAACACTCAAGAGCTGTACACATCATTGACAGCTTTACCACTGACTTCAGGAGTACTGTTTTTTCACCTTTTCCTTTCAGTAATTGATTTATTTTAGTCTATTTTTTGTTACTTGTTAGTTTTGCCAACTTCCTGCTTTTCTGTCTTTTCCTACTTATGCCCTTGCACTGGTCAGATTATAGATTGCACCAGATAACCCAAGCAGTGGACATTTTGAAGTGTACTTAAAAAGCACTAGACAGCTCCCCACCCAACCTTTATTTTTTTTACCATTTAGTTAGATTGACTTATTTGTTCATTATTTACATTTGGTCAGAAGTAAGTAGCCTGAAAACTCAGAAACATGTGATTAACAGGAATAAAGATATGAAAAAAAGTCTATAGGAAGTTCTGAAAAAAACACCACAGGGTTGGGGTAGAGAATTAGAGTTCAGATTGTCATTAGTCACAATTGTGCCATACTGAGATGTAAAACCCACTGAATTTGAGATGAGTTAATTTACAACTGTTAGAAACTCAACTACTATTTGAAGTCAATCATCACTTCAAGATAGTTATTGCATGCAAACAACTGGTACATGATGTATGAATCTATGATGTACGAATCTTCATTTATGATGATGGAATTGCTTGTAGAAAATGTGCTGCTTAGTTAGTATCACAGTCCCTTGATTAAACAAATTGACAGATTTCTAAATCCTGTTATAAAACTAGCTCCAATGTGTAAAGAATCCCTTGTTAATCCATAGTGGAAAGTATTCATAGTTCAGCCCTTTTTTCTTCTTCCAATAACCTCAGTGTCATGTTCTTATAATCTCCTGATTTATCACAAAGCAATATTTTAAATAAAACCAGAAGTAGCCCCTAGCTGTAATGACATAGATATTTAAAATATGGATAGAAATAGAAATTTAAAAATGATGTGTGCAAAATGTCTCCGGAATTTAAAGTTTCACTTATCATCAAAATGGAAAAATCTGTTAGGGGACTGGATTCTGATGTATTACTCTTATGTCAATAACTGTCAGGCGGCTCAAACTTTGGTCTATGCTGAAATGTCTAACAGAGGCAGGCCTGTAAGCATGGCTTCAGTGGGAGCAGGAGTAGCATCAACACAGGATGTTGCAGGCAGCACAAAGCCAGAATACTCAGACAACTTTCTCCTACTCTCAGTTCAATATTTTCTGCTTAGCAACAGAAGTCTTTTGGAAAATGGGTCATAAAAGCTAATAAAAAAATAAGGCAACAAAATGAATTATATATATATATACACACACATATATATACACATGTATGTATCTAGAAACAGAATCTATTTGCATCATTTATTTTCCACATACGATAACTTAATACCACATTAGGAATATACCCTGGGTAACATCAATGGGCCAAATTCACCTTCTTTACCTTCTGTAGTGTTGTACCTGCATACAGCAATAATGGATTTGACAGATTTGGTCCTGCATGATGACAATACTACATCAAATGCAGTACAGAGTACCCATTGAATGTCAAATATTACACAATTATGAACTAGAATATCTTCTTGCTTTTTATATTACAGTAAGTAAAGTTTATTGCTTCTAATGACCAGCAGGTACCTTATAAAGACAGCATAAAAGTTGGAAACACATTTCGTATACTGTATTATGCATCTTGGAACACTGTGGTTGGCAGATCATGATCATTAAAATACTTTTCTTCTTATTTTGATCTTTGCATTTTGATTTTGCTTTGCTAAACACACATGCAAACTAGTGGATTTCACTTTGTCAGAAGTGATATGTCAAAAACATTTAGTAAAACTTACTGGTTTTGATTTGTTTTGCTGAAGTCAGGCATGAATGGCATGCAGTATATTGCAAGGAAAACCAAAAGGACATTCATTTCCAAAGGATTTATATTCTCCATGCACATGTAAAATGTCTGTTACAAAAATTTGTTAGAAGTGTGCCTTTTTGCTTCTTTTTATACAAGTGTACATGCAATTACCTGTTGAAGCTAAACCTATTTACAAAATTTCACACAATACATCCTTTAAGTGAGTAATACATGAAAGGCCAGTGTTTTCTGTTCTTTTGTAACACTGTACAAGATTAAAAATAAATAAGGCATTATAATACAGTTTATCACTAATTAAAAAATGTTGGTTTCTCACTGTAATACAAAACTCTAACTTGAAAGAACATTATGGCTAAATAGTTCTCCTGCCTGGGCAGTACACATACAGAGTCTGGACTTGCCAATGCAGAGAAAATAATTTGTTTCTCCTATGAGCAGGTATTCATTTAACACATGAAAATGATTCACTCTAGTTCCTACTGTGATTGGATGTCTCAAAGTGCTGAAATGGCACAGGTCACATACTTTTTCACTTCAAACAGTAACTCCCAAGTACTTTTGCCATACAGATAAATTATGAGCAAAAGTACACAACAGGCTTTCTTAACCTACTCTTTTACAGTGTTGTAAAACAGTGATTTAACCTCAATGCCATTGGGAGTCATCACTATAACCCAAAGCAAAACTTGGCCTCAGAAGCTCAGCTCCTGACTTTTGTAAGCATTCTAAACTTCGGGTTATTTATGCAGGCTTTTACCTGCACCTAGAGAAAGCAAGGGATAATTTGCTTGTGTTTTTGTGAAGGCATCAGAGTGTGACTTCTTACAGCTGGAAGTGGCTACAAATAACAGTGAATCTACAGGTTGGATAAACTAGCTTTCTAGTCAGCGTGAATGGAAAATGTTGGGAAATATCTAGCCAGTAATGCAATTGAATGCCAGCAGAGACTAGTAGTTAAAAAATCATTTCAAGATAAAGGTAGCATGGGAACACTTTTGAAATTAGCTCCCAAGATAGTAAAGAGACTTTGAACATCTCTGACACTTATTTCCTTATATAAAGAACAAAAACCTTCAACTATTACCGTTATCTTAAAGAGAAAATGTGCAAACTGATGTGAAATATTGTGCTTGGTGTAGACACGCATTAACATGCCAAAATGGCATCACATTGTTGTAGGGCTCATATCTGTTAACTGTTTCAAGCTAAGAGCTGCACAGAGCAGTGAAAGAAATACAGGAGGCTATTCTGCCCGCAGTACATAATTTAGCTACCCTCAGTTAAAAGTAAGGGACTCTGGGGTACTGTGAGGCAAAACTGACTCCTTGCTGGTGCTACAGCAAGGTCATCCAGACAACAGTTTCAGAGCTTGACCAGAAAATTAATAAATGCAAGACAGTAAAAAATTGCATTAAGATAGGCCCAACCCAAATCCCATAGAACTATTTTAAGGATATTGGAGTTGGCCACATGCAATCTTCAGCCAATTTTTAGTTTAAAAAATTATGACAGACTTCTCTAATTTGGCAGAATATGTACATTTATGGAGTTACCAGAAGTCATTATATCTCTGTGTTTTTGATGAGATAAAAATGCAATACAGCAGAGATATTATATCTGTCATCTAAAGCTACTATACAAGAACTGAAATAAAACAAACGTGCACACACAAAAAAGGAGGAAAATGATATGAAAGGAGGGGGAATGCACGAAGGCAAGAGAACAGCTTCATCATATCTCAATTTATATTCCCTGTAGGAATGGTTTGTAAAAATTGCCTATCTTTTTTTTCACAACTGTTTACTTTGTGACTTTTCCATAATTTTATACTGCTTTGTCCACTACTGCATAGAAGTAGGAAAAATACAGCTTTTCCCATAATAAAAACAGCAACAACAACCACAAAAAGAGCATTAATGCTAGGACTCAGACGAAGTCCGGAAACTGACTTCAGATGCACCATCAGTGATGGATAAGATAGCAAGGCCGAACTGGACCAGCTGCAATGCCAGAATTCATCCAGGATCCACTCATGCTGCTCTAGAGGCACTAACTACTGCAAAGGAGCCCCACAGGTAGCTAGCCAATGGAATGGTCCTTTCCATTGAAGATGAAGGACATTCTTTCTAAAACACTTGCCACATTTGCATACTAGAGAAGAGGATCAGACTTAGAAAACCTCCACAGTAATTCCACTAGCACTTGTTAGTCTTTTAAAATATTGAAACAAATGATTCAAATTTAATCTGCTTTGTAGTAGCAGTATGAGTAAAAATAATGTTTTATTATTATCGGTGATATTGCACCAAGTCTGCTGATTCAAAAATTGTATATTTTGGTCTCTTTGTGAATGGAACTGAGAAATTAATGCTCTTGCACATATTACTTTCCATTTTGGTTAAATATTTAGCTTAATTGCATGATGATTTAGTTCTCATAAACCTACTAGAAACCAAAAATATGCAGTGCACTTTGCATGGATACCATTTATTCAGTTCAATTTGTAAATATTCATTCTTTTAAATTTTCTGCTCTCTATATGTATTGATTTAAGTGGCTTTGAATGCCTACAAAATAGAATTAAATAATTTCTGAATAACACTTGTGAACTGGATAGCTGTTACAGATATGAAGAAATTCAGTGATTTGTCACAGGTCAGTCAGTGTGTACATCTAATACTTAGGAAGCAATCCTCAGTTGTTCACAGTCACCTCAGGCACAATACTAATTTTGCTAGCTTTGTAATGAAAAACCTAACTGACAGGATACAGAAAAGTTAGGTAAAATCTTGCTTAAAAGCGGTTGAATCTCATTGCAGCATGCAACTACATGGGGAATAGAAACTTCTGCGGGTTTTCTCTAACAATTTACATCTGTTGACACAAAATCTGTTCACGTGCTTGTAACAACAAAATAATAACTGCTCCAAAGTAAATGCTGATTGCATAAAAATCACATTCCTCTTTCCACTGAAATCAGTAACAAAGGAAGCCTCCACAAAGTGAAATGTGGCATTTAGTACATCCAAGTTTTCATCAGTACAACCTCAACATCTGCAGCCCTTCTCCCTCTCCTCTCCTCTCCTCTCCTCTCCTCTCCTCTCCTCTCCTCTCCTCT
>JAOWBP010085462.1:0-26812 GCA_028571105.1 Tragopan temminckii
AATACTATGAAATCAAAGCGTAAACAACAGGACTCTTTACTATTGGAAAAAAAAACAACCACCCAACCCTTTCCAGATTTAACACAGAGTTGTACATTAAATACACATGCTCACTAGGTTTGGTTACTCTGGAGAAAATCAATACTGCTGAAAGGAAAAAAGTAATATTATGCATTTTCTGGTAGAACAGATAACTCTAGTCCTTTTCTTGGGGTTTAGAAAATACCTTGTCTTCTCCAGGCCTGTCTCTATTTTCAGACTTCTCACTTTGTACCAAGATTTTAAAATTGTATCAGAAATAGAACCTCCAGGGCTCAAAACCGGCATATTATATTTGGTGTGGATTCATCTAATTTTGCTCAGCCAATGAAGGAATTATTTACTTAATCTGAGTGCAAAATACAATAACCTATCTTTTGCTGTTATTACTTTCTATACAACTGTCACTTTTAAAATCTAGAGTGTGTGTTATTGAATAATTTTGAAGTTATTGGTTATTTTCAAATAAGCTCAGCAGTAGAAATAAATTTTGGAGTTATTAGAATTTGACACTGCCTGTAAAAACAGGGCCAGCCACTAAACTCAGCCTCTAATGCCTGCTCTGAGGGCAGCAGTGTGTGAGCAGCGTCTCTAGGGACACAGAGTGCTGTGAGAAGCTGATGTGCCTTCTGCCCAGCTACACCTCTGCTTATGCCATATTAGAAAGTGGGCATTCTACACCTTGCTCGAGGTGTCTGTTATGTGGATTTCCTTGGATGGAATAAGGGGAACAGGGTTAGAAGTCACAGTTTTTGAGAAACTGGAGATAGGGATGAGTTTTATCATGGGGACAAAAGAAAGGTGCTATGGTTGGGCAGCAATCATCAACTACCATCACTGCACAAGGTGCAGCCCTTTCTCTACTGCAAGAAGAGATCAAAGGACATTAGGGAGTGGCAGGCCAAACGGTGCTGCACTAATGTAACTAGGACAGGAAGCAACGGAGGAGGCTGTGCGAGTTGTTACGGAGCTGCCATAGCCAAAGCTCTTCAGGTTCAGATGAATGCCTGTTTTTAGGTGTAATTTTTCCTGATGTTTGAGTAGAGTGTAAACTGACCTCTTGTGGTCTTTAAGTGCTTTAGGGTCAAATAAATGATGTTTCCTGTGGTTCAATCGTAATGTCTGATCCCTGAGGTAACAGGCTTGCACTGCGGTCCCCGACTGACTCATGTAAAGAGTCAATAAAAAATGAAATGTAGGGAAATAGAGCATCTCTAGCCCTGGTTAACGTGATGACTGCAGGGAACAGAGTGATTATAAGATGGTTTAGAGACCAGAATTTGTAAGAAGATAAGTCACTAAGTTGCTAGCCTTTAAAACAATGGATAGTCTGGTTTGCCTTAACAGCATGTGTCCTTATGAGAAATACTTCCTTGTATATTAATATCCTTAGTTCTGTTCTGCAGGAGAGGTTCAATGCAAAGTGTTAAAGAGGGGTCAGCAGTAAACAAGTCTGTGGGTGCCCCTGAACATACTGTCACCACTGGGTAAACCCTGTCCCATGCTTGTGTCCACTGGGACGGTCCAAGGGAGGCAAAGCAGGGCTGAAGGAAGCGCAAGTTTTCAGACACCTCCCTGAGACATAAGCGACGCAGTTTTGGAGGGTAACATTCAGCTCTGGTAGGGGAGGTCCACATGTGGTATGTCATTATGTACCTTATCCTCCTTTTTCCTGTCCCTTGATCTTTTCAGCTGCCCTTTTACAACCGTTTTTCCATTCAGATGAACAGCCCTAATCACTCTTTGCTCACTGCTCCCGGTTTTGCTGTATTCACCTTCGATTTTGCTATTTGTTATACAGTTATGAAATTGTTTCAGCTTTATAGGGTGTAACTGAGGTGTTTTCCGTAGCCCCAAAGTCCCCATCCAGCTGGCTGTTGCATTTGGCCGTTTCTCTTGCAACATTCCCTTGACCACTGTGAAATTCAGCCACACCTCTGTGCCCCCACTAACTTTTGCAGGTTCTTCTCACTGTCATCTGCCAACTCCAGCCATTTCTGCACATCCTATTCCATTCACATCAGCGTAGGCCAGGGACCAGCTGCCCACGTGCATCGTTTCATTTCTTCCTTCCACTTTGCTCCTTCAGCAGTCTGCCTCTCCCCAGTCTCCATCTGTCTCCACACTCATTATGCACTTATTATTTAATGTGATTGTATACACAGAAAACTTGGCATGTGCAGAAAGACAAGCTTAACAGATATTTAAGGAGCTTCTGTTGATTTCATTATGTATTTTGAAAAGCGGTTTTCTGCAAACCTGATAAGGGGTTGTGGGAGAAGGAGGGACTTACGGTTGCCAGATGCAGAATCATAGAATCACAGAATTGTAGGGGTTGGAAGGGACCTCCAGAGATCATTGAGTCCAACCCCCCTGCAAAGCCAGCCCCCTATAGTAGGCTGCACAGGTAGGCGTCCAGGCAGGTCTTGAATATCTCCAGCAGAGAATCCACAACCTCCCTGGGCAGCCTGTTCCAGTGCTCTGTCACCCTCACTGTGAAGAAGTTCCTTCACATATTGGTGCAGAACTTCCTATGCTCTGGTTTATGGCCATTTCCCCTTGTCATGTCCCCACAGACTGCTGAAAAAAGGTTGGCCATGTCCCTTTGACTCCCACATAAGATATTTATAACCATTCATCAGATCCCCTCTGAGTCTTCTTTTCTCAAGCCTGAACAGACCCAAGTCACCCAGCCTTTCCTCATAAAACATACATTGCATTATAGTATTTTTTTTTAAGATAATTTTAAAGTTCAGATTTGTTGTTCTTGGGAACACATAATGCTCACAGCAAAACTATTTCCCAAAGCTGGAAAGGGTGCAGAATCTGAGAAATAATCAACATGACTTTAGGAAGACCTAAAAATCATTAAATATTGAAACTAATCTCTCTGAGAATCTTAATTATATTTAAAGAGCAATTCTTCTCTTACGCATGACAACAGAAATGGTTTATTCTGTGTCAATAAATCTGCATGCAGGCTGTATGTGACATCACTTCTGCATATTTTAGAAATTAAAATAAATGATTTCTGTCTTTTGGAGTTGTTAGCGTCACAATGCTGATATAAAATGATCCTCCTGTAATTAGATCCTCTTCATTCCCTCTGATGAGATCAAATCCTGAAATGTTAATTTTAGATATATTACCATACAAACCTTGGGGCTCCTTGCATTTCTTTTCAGCTGCATGTTAAATGCATGTCTTCCCAGCTTTGTTTCCAGTAACTGGGGATTTTTGTGTAAAAATTCCCTAACGTAGGCAAGACCTGTAAGCTAAGAGCCAAACTCAAACAATTTTCTTTCCGGCAGATGTGCTCAGAACAAAAATTGATGTTATTTTGCAATCAGGAAGCCAATCAAAAATCTCTCAAGGCGCTTCACAGTTTTCAGTACAGTTAAAACAGCTTAATGAAGGACATAGTCAGTGATGTGGGAACTGTCCCGTGAGACTTCAATTACTGAAGATACAAAAGAGGGAAAAAGAAAATGGACCAAAAATTCATCTTAATTTAGCCATTATCTGGCAGGCTTTGCAGTGCTGACCTTTTTGACCTTGTAAACCAAGCGCTTTTAAGATGCACTTGACAGACAGTGTAGGTACACATCCTCATTGCCGTACCTGCTTAAAGGTGTTTGTTCACAACAGATTTTCAGGTTCAGGTGTGTACAATCCTAAATTAAAAACTGCTTCAGAAATTATATTTGAGTAGATTTTTATCTATTTTTCCTTTCTGATTTGTACATAACAACTGCTTTGCGTCTATAACTTTATTTAATACACCTATTCAATGCTGCGTGGTTTTGGTTTCTTTAAGGCAAGAATTGTTCTCTTCTAAATGTTTTGACTTAAGGCACACAGTTGCATTTCTTAAATCAGGAGACCCAGACAAACTCCTGAAGGCTTCACAGCTTTCCATTTTAGCAGCAAGGTGCTGAAGTAGCCGTGCTTGGCACGTCGATAACTCCTGCATTAGGGAATGACAAGAGAAACAGACACAAAACCTACAGAGAAATACAAGAAGCAAGCTGCTAAATGCCTTTTACTGGACATTTATATGTGTCAGAGCACTATAGGACAAATAAAACTGCCTGTAAAAATAAGCAGCTCCTGGAGATGAGTGGCTCATCACTACATCTGTTTTGGCGAAGGGTGCAAAACAAAGCAGCACTGAAATGTCCCAAAAGAATTAATCATGACCTGTTCAGCTGGTGAGTAAGATCCCAAATTCTCCTCATCTAAACTTACTCCTGGTAAGTAAGCTGAGAAATGTGACAGACTTCACCAGGAAAGTAGCTCCTGTAGCAAAGGAAAGGGACTATTCATTTTCTGATAGCAACATGCAAGGGGATAAAGGATAATTCTTTTTGTGTCCCCAGAAGTACCAAATCAATCCCATACAGAAGCAGGCCATCAATTCTCTCTCTTCAGGATTGATTCCCTTCCATTACTCGCTTGGTGCTATCTCAGGCCTCAGCTGCAGCTAGGAGTGAGCCCTGGGTTTTATGGCAGAGCAAAGTTAGTATACAATCAAAGTCTCTGTAGTGTGAATGTTTATTAATTCCTAGAATTTTATCTTTTGAACAAAGAATGCATTATTTGACGCAGAATAATGTGCAAACTTTCCTGCAGACTTCTTGCCAAGAAGGCCATACCAAAATCTGTGTTTTGCCAGATCTGTTTTTTTCTGTCAGACAATTATTTGGCTGCTATCAATCTGATCACATTTGACTGCGTCCTTCTTGTCATAAGTCTAAAAGTTCAGACACTGGGTAGTGTTGTCCTACATTTTCATTATTGTATGTATGCTTTAAATTAAACAAAAGGACAAATAGAGGAATCCAAGAAAGTAAGAATTTCTGGATTTGCAGCTCCTCAGAGTTACAGAATTATTGTTGGTAGGAACAGGCTGGATAGGGACTAGCTGCCCTCTTCGCATTCATCACATCAGGGAAAGATGCATAGGGCTAAGCACCACTGAAGACAAGATGCTCGCCTAAAGTGTCCCTTTGATTTGAATCAATACAGCTTCTGCTTGAACTTTTCCCTTTATTCTGAAGGGGAAAAAAACCCATTGCTGCGAGAAGTGGATGAGGAGGACAAAGCCCTGAGCAAGCTGCTCTGACCTCAGAGCTGGCTCTGCTGTGAGCAAGAGTTGGACAGAGATGCCCTGGCTCCTTTCCAGCTGACAATATCCTGTGATCCCAAATGGCATTTTCCTTTTTAATGTGAAAGTACTCTTCAGGCGTTTATTTGAAGATAAGCTATATGATAAAAATTATGTGAGGTTAACTTTGGACAAAAGAAAATTCAGTTGTATATAGTCATTGGTTAAGAACTTTCTTTAGGAAAATTAAATTTTCTTTAAATTCCAATTAAATAACTTCCGGTGACCTTCTAATGCATCTTGGGCATAAGAATCCCCTAATTTTTTCCTGCCCTTATTTAGTGGTATCTCAAGGGAAAAGATCTTCCTGCTTTAAATTTCTGGAAAGTCCCTTGCTGTTGTTCACAAACATGCTGCAGATATTTTAATCGTAAATTATTTTCTCCTTAGTTTCTGTTTCATTTGTTTTCTTCTACCATTTGTTTGGCTATTGGTAGTGCTGGCTCTCAGTCTGGGATGTGTTAACTTCAGACTACTTCCATAAAAGTCTGTCTGTCTCTCCAATGACATATTGGACCTAATAACAGAGTTTGCAGTTTTGTGGTACAGATGAAGCTGAAATCCTGCACATGTGTGCAGCAGCTCTCTGCAACATACACTCCCTTTGCAAACAACTGAATTGTATTTGCACATGTGTAGAGCTAAATAAATGCATGTGGAGAAAAGCTGTGGTGAGGAGACTGAGAAGTCTCATTTATTTGAGAGGAGCTGGTGCCTGCAGGGCAGAGGAAAGGCAAAACTGCAGGGGAAGGGGATACATTGTCCTGGGAAGGACACTGCATATCTTCATAGCCTTGTCAGCCTTATTTGGAAGCTGTTTTCTCATTTTGGAGTTTGTAACTAGCAATGTAAAAAGTGATGCATGATGTAGACAAAAGCACTATGAAACGTTATATCTGCTTTCTGTAAAGATCAGACAAACAAGTTGGGTTATGAACAGAAACAAAATATTGCTGGTTCAGAAAAAGAAAAACAACCAGAGAAATTGTATTTTCAGCTACCTCATCTATTTTTCATTCAGGATAAAGTGCCTGTCACTGCAGTGCTGCCAGGTAGCATGAAACATCAGATAACCAGGAAGTGGTTTCAAAGCACAGACATAAGTCACAGGTCTAAAATTTTATGTGGTGAGGAATCCCAAAGAAAATAGAGCATGAGTGGATTTGAGGCAGTGGGCGTCAATGTGCAGTCTGTTGATGTGAACCCTCCTGCTATGACTAGACCTCAAGCCTTCTTCTGCACATCCTGAATTCTAAAGAAACCACAAAAGGAAATAACATTTTCCATTTCTAGGGAGGAAATGAGCTTAGAAATTTTCTGTACTTCTGCAAGAAAGCAGAAAGCCTAGCTCTGCTTCTTTAGAAACTGCCACACATTGTTCACCCACGCGCTATGGCCAATTGTACTCTCACTGAACCAAAACAATGAAGATTAAGCAACCAAACTTTCAGATATAAATATCCCTTATCTTGGCTACCTGATATAAAAATGAAAATCTGAAAGTATCTAACCTACTTTTCCTACTTTATTTCCTTGTTTACTATTTGAATTTGGTTAAACTTGGGTAATAATCTCCTCTTTCTGATGATCAGTGATAGAACCCAAGGGAACGGCATGAAGCTGTGACAGGGGAAGTTCAGGTTGGGTATCTGGAAAAGGTTCTTCACCAAGAGGGTGGTTGAGCACTGGAACTGCCTTCCCAGAGAAGTGGTCATGGCACTGATCTTGCAAGTTCAAGCAGTGTATGGACAGTGCTTTTAGCCATTATTGTGTGGTCCTATGTGAAACAAGGAATTGGACTCAGTGATCCTTATGGGTCACTTCCAACTTGGTATATTCTATGATTCTGTTTAATAAAAATGAACTTTTATTTCTCTTCTGATTGTAGACTTCTCCTTTACAGTTAATTTTAATTTTTTGTGGGTTTAGAGCAGGGCTAGTCTTTTTTGAAGACATAAGCATAAATCTGTTTAAGTAGCCAAGTAATTTAACTGAGATTCTCAGTTTGTTAGTTTGTAGAGACTGACAGTGATAAAAATCGGAGCATATTGAAGCATAATTCAAAATGTGAGGAGATAAAGTAAATAAAATGCTTTTCAAGAGACTTGAATCACAATTTGTGTATTCAAGGCAGTGGTAGCATCACAGTTTGTGACATAACAAAATAACCATTTTTAAAAATGATGTTTTAGAATTACAGAATATCCCAAGTTTGAAAGGACCCACAGGGATCATCAAGCCCAACTCCTAGCTCCATAGAGGACCACCAACAAATCAAACTCTATGACTGAGAGCACTGTCCAAATGCTCCTTGAACTCAGGCAGCTTGGACCCATGACCACTGCCCTGGGAGCCTGTTCCATGCCCACCACACTCAGGTGAAGGAACTTTTTCCATAACACCCAGCTTGACCCTCCCTTGGTGCAGCTCCATACCATTAAACACAGCTTCATGTCAGCACTGATAAAACTCAATTTTTAAAAGGGTTTTTGTTTTGTTTTTCCCAGAATTTTAAATTCTGAGTTTAACAAATATAGATGCATTCTCTAAATCATAATATTAGTTCCCTCTGGAGATTCTTCTTTCCCAGAGTTTTCAGTACAGCAATGAAACAAAACAATAAGATTTCTTATGTAACTTGTGCACGACCCAAAGAGACATCAAGGGACACCAGTCCTACAGGAACACAATGATTTTGGGAAGAGCTATTAACTATTAACATATAAAAATATATCACACAATGAGAGATCCTGAAACCATTTTCCTTTCTATATAGGCCACAGAATCACTGATATTCTAGAATAGATAAGTTCAGTAGCATTATGTTTACAGATCACCACTAAGCTCTAGAAACAATAATACAATAATTATTAATTATAGTAACTATTAAAATATCATGTACAGAAGTCTGAAAACAAGTTACGATAAGCCACAGTAGTCCAGGCAGTCACCCAGAGGCAGCCAGTTCTATCACAGGTAATTAAGGAGCACACAGGTGAGTACCTCAGGTGCTGAATATTGCTGTCAGTTAACCACACCAGGGAACCTGGCCCCTTCCTCTCCTGCAGGGAAGTGTTAACAGGGCAAGTTGGAGCAGTAGAGAGTAGGGAAGCCAGTTCTTTGGGAAGTGTGATGGGATATTTTGAATTTATGGTATGTGAATAAATCAGTAACGTGTAAAAATGCAACTGTTGCTGCTAATTAGAGATAACTACTGAATATGGCTGCTCCTTCTCACAAGAAAGTAATTCCTGGTATGTTTTGTTCATCATCACTCAGTTGCAAACTGGAATCAGACGGACCAAAAGGCTGGGAGGGCAACAGAACATCATGCATGGGATAGAAAGTCTCAGTATTTACTCTAAAGTCACTTCTCTCTAACATCTGTGTTTGTGTATCTCACTTCTACTGGCTCTTTTCTGATGGATGTCATTTCCTGATGTTTGTTTTATAGCTGTTCAGGACTTTTATTACCCTACCATCTGCTCTAAGCAGTTAAAAATGCTTTTATTCTCAATTTTTCTTCAGGGATTTAGAAGAGGCATCTGCCTCTAAACGTTTAAAGTCTCCCAATATCCTTCTACAAATTATTTATGTGAAATAATTCATATATATTCAGTATGATTTACAGATGAGCGAAGAAGAAGTGCATTGCTTATACCTTAAAAAACACAATGTTGAAAACCGGCATGCATACCAATTGCTCATTTTTTCTAAGAAATGAATAAAGTTAGGTTTGAAATCAATGGGATTCTTAATCTGAAATTCCACTTTAAACATGATCTAAAGTGTTTTGCTAAATGAGGATCCTTAAATAACTTCTTACTGCATTTTTTTTTCCAATCTGTAGTCCTAACAGTGCTAAATCTACAGAACACATTATAGGAAAGCCCGATGTAAACACTGATTAATCTAGTTAGTACATTAGGGACTCTGAAACAGAAAAAGAGACTTCTTAAAAGCTTCGGAGCAGAATTAGTGAGTCTAAGCTGAGCTTAAAACTAAGGATTTCCAGTTGTTAGACCATGGAAATAAATCCCTTCCTGACCCAAGTGCATCAAGGAATGAGGTGATGGTTCTTTCAATTTTTTTCAACTGCCCCCAGTGTATGGGGCTTTTCCCATACATTTAATAAGGGTTGTTGCTAAACACCTTGGGAAAAACATGCTTTCCTATTGCTACAGGCCTCTGCTCCAGCCTGTACTTATTAGTGTTCCCCAGGTGATAGGGAAATTCCGAGTGTGTATGGACGTAACCACATCAGGGCAGCTGAAGGAGCTGCCCATCCCCAGTGTGATGTGAACTGTGGGGATTAAAACAAATCTGCAGTCCTGGTTGCAGCTCTCAAGGTATAGGAGGATACAAAAAGACAACTCCACACTGGAATAATCTTCTGAAAGTCTTTTTACTTACTGATATTCTTCTCTAGCATGACCTCACAGTTCTGTGTTAATCTAGCAGCCATCTCCTGGGTGCCTGCATGGTGGGGCTGAGGCCTGGGTCCAGGCTCACCATGGTACCTACCTTGGGTCTGGCCATGGGACTCTGGCCCTGCAGCCACACTTAGCCCCACCACTGATCTCTGCTTCAGACTGGAGGTTACTTAAGCTGCCAGAAGAGCGTCTTTGTATTTTACATCAGGCAGAGGAAAGGTTTTTGTTCAGCCTTGGCCCCAGAAACAGGCAAACTTTCTTGGCTGAAATTTTCTTGAAGGAATGTGGGGAAAAAACAGCTGAAAGCAGATGCTCATCATGCAAAAATAATTCCAAGTTGTTAAACAACTGTAAACTGATTTTCTACCTTTTGGAGTTGGCGCTGTCACTTTGTATAATCAAACAATAATTGCTAATACATTGAGCCTTCTGCTCTCTCTGTATGCTTTTCGTTCTGTTCAAATTTCTAATACCATCAAATTTGAAGCGTAGGAGCTGAAACACAAAAAGAACATTGCCAGTGGCACAGTTCTCACACAGATGCTTTGTTCAGGGAGCTGGCTTTAAAGTTTGGTTCCCTGAAAGATGGAAAATGCTTGGCAAACAAGTGTGTGTTTGTGGTGGAAATATCTTACTGCTCACAATACTTTGACTTAGTTATCAGTTGCTCACGAGGGAAGGTGGATTACACTAAAGAAAAGCATTGCATTGAAGTGACTAAGACCACAGATCCCATTTTATTACCTTTCTGTTTCAAACTAGCATTGAGTTCTCCCAAGCAGCCCTCAGACACTACTCCATGCCCCTTTCAAGAGGCCCAAAAGTTTGTGGTTGCTTTCTGTGGTCAGCAGTGCTGAGGATCGTGCATAAAGTACCTGCTTTTTAGGGTATAGCTCAAGATGGAGGAAGGTGGAGAATCACTGCCTGCCCAGATAAACCAGCCTGATTTGCCTGTGGCTTTTGGCAGGTCAGAGTTGTCAAGGGCATGCTCTTCAGTGATAACACCCCTGAGACAGCCACTGTCTCATCCGTAGCAGTGATACTTTGTAAAGTGAGGTCAGAGCCTGTCCAAATCAATTTCATGAACCAGGGATATTAACATTACGACTGGAAAACATCATGATGCTTCCCTGTGGCTTTCTAAATGGAGATGCCTATCCCACATGTGGCTGGCTTTGATCTGAGGTATCTGAAAGGGGCTTTACAGACAAGAGTTGGTGTCTGAGAAGGTCTGGAGAGCCAATGGGAGTACATTCATCTAAAAATGGTCTGTCTTGCCAGCAGGAATAAGTTTGTTTTTGTTTTCATGCAGACATGCTCAGTGTAATTTCTACACCTGTAAATATCACATACAGTTAAAAGAACTCTTCTGATACAATACTTTTTCTATGCAAACTCCAGATGCAATAAAAATCAAATTCAGATTTTAATAGAAGCATCAAATATATGTGCCAGATCCACTTATGCAGTTTCTCTATTGAGTAGAAATGTCTCTGGCAATATTTCTATGCTCCATTAATTGGGACAAGGAAATAATATAAATCTGTTTAGCACTATGTGCTATCAAGATACCCTTCAAACTATAGTGCTTTTGGTGTTTGCTTTCCCAGGGACACACTGGAAATGCAATCCAAACAAACTAAAATGAGAACTGAAAATTTATGAATTAAACTGCATTACACAGAATTATGTGGATGCTGTTTGAACTACAACATCTTTAATTCTGTCTGCTTTTGTTCTCCTTGGAAAGGAAGTAAATTAAATTAAGATCATTTAAATTTTTGAACGCTTAATGAGAATATCGACACAAAAGTGCAGAGAAATTAAAGTAATTCACCTTAGAAGACTCATTTACATTCATTTTCTTGAGAGTGCCTCCAGAAAGGATACGCTTATTCACATGTATTTTAAAGGTTGACACCTGTCATTGCTTTGCTCTTATTATTGATCAGACGTTTTTGACAAATGTAGATGTGCATTCATAGCTTACTGTCATTACTGAAGCCATTGTCAGTTGGCATTTTAGGAAATGAAGGTATGTGATAGAAGGATGGAGACCTGGCAGGGATATATGTGATGGTTGCTTTGTATGCAGTATCTTTTTCATTCCAAGAAGAGACAAAAATGAGGGGCTGCTTTATATTCAACATCAGATCATTCTCGAGTAGTCACATAGGCAAAGAAACTAAGCCACAAAACACTTAAGAGATTTTCCCCATAGAAAAAGCATTTATTGGGAAGAAGACAATTTCACAACCAGAGAAGGAAGCAAAGGTTTAAGAGGAATGAAGCTTCAGCATCCAGCATGGTAGTAAGTGGCTTAGCCACCGGGCTGTCCTTTGAACTATAAGCACAACTGCCACAATGTCACCCAGAATTTTGTGACCTCTACCTCGGATAGCACAGCCTGTGAGTCTCTGATGCTGCACCAAAGTGAAGGACTCAGCCAAGAAAAGGTCTACTCACCTCTTGTGGATTTTGTTTTGTTTTGTTTTTGAAGTAACAGCAAATGAGACTTCCATTAAAGCAATCGCGTCAGGAGGGGGTCATGAGATAAGAAGCTCAGCCTAGAAGTAGGTTTTGTAGAGGGTGAATGTAAGGTAACTTTGTGATTAAGCATATTCTTGGTTAGCTGATCCTAGTCATGCCCCATGCAAGTGAGGGCAAGCTGGGAAACATGCCAAAGAACATGTTTTAAAAAAAAAAATCTCGATGCTTGGCTTGAATTTCCTTTGAGGTGCGTGCTTGTTTCTGAGGCTAACATAGGTCAATTGCCCCTATGTCTGTCACTTTCAGTGGTTTTTATATAATCTCCTTGGATTATGAAAGTACTTCTATTCTAGACTGTGAGGCTGCCAATTAAGTAGTTGTCAATCCTGTTTGTTTTTAAAGGAATCGCTGAAGTTTTCCATAACAGTTGTTTATGATGAAGCATAGAAAATGAGTTGAAACATGTTACCTTGAATGTTGAATAAATGTTCAGATTAGACACTTAAAATTTCCTTTTTTTAATAATAAAATATGCTAAAATTCAGTATAAACTTCACCTACAGATTACATTAGAAGTGTCAGTTTTCACGACTAAGTGATGGGTCCTGAATCTATGACAGCACATATCCACAGCTTTCAATAGGGCTGTTGTACCTGAAGAGGAGGGAGTATTACAGTACAGGGAGTATTAAAGGGACAGTGTCTAAAAATTGCTGAGGACGGGTAGCTCCATCTCCTTATTAAATGTGGCTGGTACTTAAAGCAGGTCAGGACAAAACCACCTCTTTTTGGGAATTCTGCATATTTTTTGCCAAAAGATATGGCAGTGCAAAGCTGTCATTCTTTGAAGCTTAGGAAGGTGGTGCTAAACTACAAATGATGGCAAAAGCCGAAGGAGCGTACACTCTATGAATAGAGAGAGTTACTGATGTTGATTACGGGTCCTTGAAATCTGGAGAGATTGTAGAGGGCATGTTGTGGTGGGCCAAAAGAAAAGTGAATGGGTTTAGAAATGGGAAATAAATATTATTTATCTTCTTCTAATAAAGTACTCAGTTCAATATTAGGAGATCTGAATCCTTTTCAGCACATCTGTTATTTTTCTTCCAAGAACAGGATCAACCTCAGAATTCAGATCTGCTCTCAACTTTGTGGCTTTTTTTCATGACCTTTAAGACTATTATAAAATCCCTTTAAGAAGCTTAATGTTACATGGAATCGTGTAAAACTTTCAAGCATGGGCTAAAATATTCTTTGAAGACATAAGTGTTCCCATTTTCTTCCTCCAGCTTTTAAGCAAACATTAAATGAAAGCCAGGTGTGATGTGGCTGGACCTGCTATTTACAGTGAATAGATTGTCATTGGTTATTGCTGTCCTTTTTGCTTGTGAGCTACAGATGGGCAGATTATTACTTTATTGTTCCCACATACTTGTTCACGCTTACATTGCTCACTGCCCACACGCTTGAGTTTGAGGATAGCTCCCCTGCTGTTTGCTGCAAGGTGCCATTCAGTTCAGGTGCACAGACTGCAGGGAGCACCTGTGTAATCCTGGGGCCGAACAAGCTGTAGATTAAAGTCTTGAGATGCATGTTCAAGACACGCACCTGCAAATTTTTGTTTGCAAATGTTTCACAATATCCACTAAATTTAGACAAGGGAACAAAATTCCCCACAGTCTACCTGTTAAAGCACTTGGGTTGAAGGGTAATATGCTCACATTCAAGTAGATCATGTTTCCATCTGAATGTTTTTAAGGAGCTCCTGCTCACCAACTTCATGCTGTCCCTGAGTGGAAGTGAGAAGCTGGGTTACTGGAAGAAAACTTTCTGAGCTGTTACATTATAAAGGGGCAAAAAGAAAACCCTATGGTTCTATGTGATGGTTAGACCTAACACGATCCAGTACCACATTTTGAAAATCACAGTTTTATCATTTGCAGCAGATGGCAATTCCATAACTTTCAATTGCAATTATTTGTGCCAGTCATTATATTCCGGAGTGATGTGTGTGCTCCTACTCACGGTTTGCAATGCTAGGCCTCTTCTTCTCATCAGTAGAAAGCTGCACCCAGCCCAGAGAATGCGTCTTTATATGCATCAAGAAATCAAGAAATCCCTACTTCCCTAGAGCAATGGGTTTAGTTTTGTTATGCATAAAACTCTTTGGATTGTTCTGTGTTTTAACCTGAGTTTAAAAGTTTCTGCTTCTTGTCACAGTCTTTTCCAGCTCCAAAGAGGATGTCATTAAAACTGGAGATTAACTGCAGTGTGGGAACATGGTATATCCAGGATAAAACAAGACTGGGCCACTGAACACTTCAGCCCTTCATTATCAGAACTAACACATCTGTTTTCTGTGAAATTTCCCATATAATCATGCATTTAGTGATGTATGATAAAAGAAAATAGGTTGATACAGTGATTATTTTTTTTTACCACGTCAGAACATGTATTAGTTAATTATTCTATTACTTATCACTTTAATAGCCAGAAGCAATGAGATTTTCTTTCTGGAAAAATGCTCTTGAGTATCTGACTTGAAATGTGTCTAATAAGGATGCTGAAGAATTTCTGAAAACTGGTCCCTCTGGGCTTCTGAGGAGGCTGTTTTGTTTCAAAGGCATTGCATACCTGTTCAGGCTTCATGGAGCCTGAATTCATTATCTGATTCTTGCTGAACTCATCTGGGGCAGGTGATTATTGTAGCAAAGAAAAAGACAAAATTACTCATTTCAGGCCCACAGAATTGATGACTTACAGAATTTAGCTTAGAATCAGTGTTTCCCGAGTCCCAGCCCTGTGCTCATTACTGATTTTTGGGACGCAGAAAATATCTGTGTCATTACTGACAAGTCCTTATTTCTACTGAGTAAGTTATTTCAGTGAGAAGTGCAGTTCTCATGTAAGTCTGTATACTGCAAAACTGATTTATAGACAGTTCCTAAAATATGTGTGCTATTTCTTGTCTTTAAAATCCCAGTGAGAGCTGCAAAGAGTTACACAGTGCTTGGCTGCAAAAAGTGTGACCTAAGGAACCTGAACAGCGCATCGAGATCTGAAGGAACAGCCTGCAGCCGGCCTCCAGCAAACTAACTCTTATTCCCTGAGAAGAAATGAATGACCCTAGAGTTAGAGATAGGAAAGCTTCACCAAGGCTCCAAATCTGAATAAAGCATGGGTTTCAGAAGCCACCTGTATGGAAACTTTGAGTCACAGACTGAACCACTGATTCATCACCTGAGGCAAGGACCGAGTCAGCCCTGGGAGCACAGGTGAAGGCAATTCAGCTGTGTAACCAGAAGGGGTGGAGACTGGCTGCACCTCGCTTAGACCCCATTTATGGGCTGACTGCCACTGGGGAAGGATCTCTTTCTGGAGATCCCTTCTTTTGTAGTTTTCTACTGTGAGCCTAGGACGTGGGTGAGCATTTTGTTTTTGATTGTCTCTTTCCACCATGATAGTCTTTCTAACTATAAATCTGTAAAATACTATCCTAACCATACTACTCTTCTAACTGTACCTTTGTTAATTGTACACCATCTGATATCTGCCATTTTGAAGGTGGTGACTTTTATGGGTGTTATGGTAATAGGCATAGCAGCAAAGCCATTTATAACTCATCGCAGTGATCTCAGCATGGATGTATATGCTGGTTTCTCCTGAGATCTACCCACAGTGCAGCAGTGAAACCGAGCATACAGTGGAGGTATTTAATGCTCACTCAGAAAAATTGTCACTGGCTATAACACTGCTAGACAGCAGTACTCTGCAGAGTATATATTCATTTTATTGATTTTGTGGTGGCTTCATTTTTAAGAGTACTAGCTTTTCTTTGGAAACTGGGAACTCAATAAACAAAAGGTCATTCCTTTATGAAAATTCATAATGTCACATTACTCATGTGGGTGGCAAAGCATGATGGCTAGCCTGTACATAAACTAGGTTGACTCTTTGTGATCTGGTTTAGAACTAATACTTTCCAGATAGAGGAAAAAACAAACAAACCCAAAACATGAATTCAAATATTTTTTCATGTTGGTATTCCATCCTGAAGGCTGGCAAACGCAGCAGTATTTTTCCAGTCTTTATCATTATGATTCAGGATGGAGTGAGGGATTATCAGTGAGAAACTGCAGTCATAATTTACTTAATGCAGGAGAAAATATTAGTATTGACTGGCTCTGATCTTACGAATCAAATAACGGTAGTGTTTATTTGACTTCTTTTTAATTCTCCTTCAAGCATTTGCCACTGAGGCTCATCTGGAGCTTTTCTACATGTCAGTGGTTTGAGATTTGGATGGGGTACTGGACATAAGACTTCAGAGCACCTTTTAAATGAATCAACATGATGGAAGAGTTGGAGAAAGCCACGAGAGAAAAGTTGCCAGCTTTGTAAACATTGGAAATGGAAATTCTATTTCTTCTTCAGCTTTCATTTTGCGAAGTAAAATATAGGTAAAGGAGAGAAACATAGACATGGAAGTTAGGCATAATATTGCGAAGAAAAAGAAGAATATATGGAACATATGTAAAAACTGGCAGGACTCTTGAAGAAGTGTTTAAATAGAACTTCTGCGAAAAGAAGTTGGAAGAATACAAAAAATTATTAAAGTAGAACATTTTTCATGGATGTTCTCAGGGAGAAATAGTTGTGGCTTATTGGCATTTATGCTCAAGGTGGTTGATAGAGGGCTTCTTTCTGGTTCAAGTCTTGAGATGCCTCGGGTATTTTTCTCTGCCACTTTCATCATTTTCAGTGTAACACAGCTGAATATAGTAACTTTGTGGATGCACAACTTGCTAAATATCAGGCCAAAGAGTGATGAGTGATGTTCTGACAATCTGTGCTTCTTCACTGGGGTTTGGTTTGGTATTATTAGATGTAGTGAAAGGGACAGCCTCAGACAGCATACAAAAGAGCAATTCTCTTCCAACTCCAATATGCCTGTTGTAGTACTAATGAAGCAAATCAGATCTCAAGGAATATAGCCTTGTATTGAGTATGTGTGTAAAACAGCCATAAAAAGACATTGTTGTGACATTGTTCTTTTATTACTATATTTTTAGAGGAAAAATGAACTAGGATTGAAATTGCAAAACAATCCTGTTACTATATCAAGTGAAATTGCACTTAGATAAATGAAGGTTAATAGAGTTAATTATGGAGAGTAATACAAGAAGGTAATTCATGCTAGAGAACCTAATTATTATTCAGATAAAGAAGAATTGTAATTAAATGGGGGCTGGATGAACACGATAACTCTGCAAAGGTTTCCCTGTGCAGTACCAGAAGGTTTTAAGATGTGGTGGCAGAGGCGTACGTGCTTTGGAGCAGGAGGAGGCATCAAACTGGTCAGATGTTACTGAACTTCTGCTGAGAAGGGATAGATAATGATCTGCACTGCCACGAGCATGGCTGGCCTGTAGCAACACCATCTTCAGCAATGTGCAGCAGCCAGGTCTCCAGGGTGTTTGGATTTTAAGTCCTGTTAAATTTCAGCCAGATATTTGTGTGTGTAGCTGGAAAGTAATTTTGGGTTATGTTTTGAGCTTACAGAAGTAAAAACAAGCCCTCATTTGGTAGGGCAGGGTTGCTGCGCAAGGTACATTAGTACATTATTTCCAGCACTGATGCACAACGTTTTTCTATCCCAACTAAAATTCTGGTTTCCTTTGTATGAAGTTATTTTTACTGAAGCCTAACTTAACAGTGGCCAGGTAGTCATTTTTTCTTGAAGTTTTAACAAAATTAGTTTCCTGAAAGTGTATTTCTTTTTGTCACAATCCAGCAAATGTGAAGCCTAGACTCAGAGGCCATGCAGATAATAGCGTAACTTTACTCTTGCTGTGAAGGATGTCAGTTGCCCACATTATATGCACAAAGATGAGGGATGAAGTGTTAAGACCAAGTCGTACACCTGCCTCAAATAAATTTTGCATAGTATGACATACAATTTCTGGAAAAAAACACCATATAACTTGTGAGTGACATTTCCATTTCCTAAAGTAGAACAAGGTTTTGAGCATATCTATTTTTACTAACTCTGCAACAATCAAAACTTAATGACATTTTCACAAAAATTAAATATATTGTTTTGGCTCTGACTTCCTGGCAGTGATTTTTTTTTTTTTTTTTCCCCACAATAACATGACAGTTTTGCATCAGAAAATGACTGGCATACACTATAATTTTGTGCTTCCCTAGAGAAGAAGAGGAAGGAGCTTTAAAAAAGAAACACTGAAATATTTATTACTTGTGTAGGTGCAACTCATCATGTCTGGAACAAAAAGTAAGACTGAACCTCCCAGTCAACGCTCTCCATTTAGCCAAGCCTAGAAATAATTAGTTCTTGTTAAAATAGAAGTCTTCTAGGAACCTAACTTATTTTTTGCAGCTAAACTAAATTATAAATTTTTAATTATGTTAATATCCTTGAAATTTCACGGAGCTTAAATGATCTCTCAGTGGTGACATGTAGCTAGCTGGAAGGAAAATATCTTATGCTATGAAGTTCCTTTTCCTTCACTGAAGAGATTTTACTGGGAAAAGGGTTCTCAAAGCATTTCTTCAATGAGGTTGGAAACTTTTTTATCTACATGTTTGTCGTTTGTCTGAGTTAAGAATGATAATCTATCTACAGTCTGTGTAAAGATGGATTTCTTCTGTTATTTCTATTATATTGCCTTAATTTTCTCAGACCTTTCACAAAGCAGAAGTGATTTTCTTTAGATGTGCCTTGCCACTACAGAAATAAGTGCATCTGCATATCTGCACCATTATCTGCATCATTAACGTGTGATAGTGCAGAGCAAAGTATGTTTTGCAAACTCGGGTGGTACCACCTGCTACACAGGTCATTCTAGGACACAACCAACTTCACTGATTACAAATATGCAAATGCCAGAGGCTGATTACAGATAAGGTCTTTATCTCTTTTCTCTGCTAGAGAGATGATTCTGAGATGGCATCCAGGAGGAAATATGTCAGGTATAGGTGCTGTTACAGGTCTGTGAATAACTATCAGACTTAACCACAGTAGGATGTGGAATGCAACCTTAACTTCAGTTGTATGTGACTGAAGGTACCTTGAGAGGGCTGTCTTTTGAAGAAAAACATTGCCCTGCTTCTCTAGTGTTCTGCTATTTACGAAGCAGAATAATAAACAAAGATGGTTTATATATTCCTCCTCTGCAGTTTCTTTCTGTCCTGTGAGAGGCGTTTTGCTAGTTTCTAAATATATGGAGGGTGCCAGCATGGCTGTGTATCCTGCAGCTTTGAGTAAATGTGCTCAGCCACCTGCTTTCCTGCAACTCCACAGGAGAAGGATGAGTTGTGGAAAAATGACAACATTTCCATGTAAATACAGGAGAAAAAACATTTTCTTAGTGGTATTGGAGCCACCCTAAACAAAAATTGGCTTGAAAGTAATGACCTGATTTGATTCTCCAGTTTCTTGAAATGCCGTGCATGAAGTAGAGGTTTGCACACTGCATTTAAATGAAGGTCAGCTGCATAGTAAATACCTCTGCCTCCACCTGTCTTTTAAACAATACTTGTGTCTCATCTTTTGCCACTCTTTTTAATGTTGTCTCCATTTTTCTCATATGGGTTTGGAATGGTTGCCAAAGTGCCAAACAGCAGCGGTATTTTGACTTTGCAAAGACTACTTCTGAAATCTGTAACTGTAGCATTTATTTGCAGCCAGGAAGCACAATATTCGTATTTGACACAAATGCTCAAGTATGACAAGTGTATGGAGTCCTTTACAAACAACTTTCTTAACTTCTATTCTGATGCCTCACAGTGACCAGACAAACGGGGATCTCATTCTCAGACAGTTCTTTCACACAACCCTTGAAATACGCTGTATTTTTGTGTATGTTAGGAATTTCTTGCTATGGGAAAAAAAAACAAAACTATACAGAAATCTGTTTGCAAATTAGTTTGGAGTGCATTTTCACTGGCTGCAGTGAAATGTGACATTAGCCCCAATGGCTCATTTTTTGCTGCTTTACTTAAGCCAGATATTTCACATACCTCCACTGTTGGAAAAACATTATGTCAGATCAGCATCTTTTCTTTCCCAGAAAGCTTCTCGTCCTGACAGTTTGTTTATTCAGTGCAAACAAGGCTCTAAAACAAGACAAAAGTAAACCTAACAGCTGGTCTATCCTCAATGTTTTTAATGTTAATATCTTTCTTTTGAGGCAGGCCTGATTTATTTATTTATTTATTTCCGTGTGGACTGGATTTAACACACTGTTTTTACCATAGCATTTACTCTAAATTTTTTGTGTATTTTTTCAGAAATGTAAAAAGAAATTGTTGTGAAGAAAACAAGCTATAGTTAGATTAATGAGAGAGCAAAACTGGAACATGGATACAAGGAAATCTAGCTTGTCAATTCCATTGTTGACAAGGAATTTTACAGTGGCTTTCATACAGCTTGAGAAGGAAGAAACTCATATAGGAGTGGCAAAAATATCATCAAGTTTTCTAGTTCAATCTGTGTATTTTTTGACTGTCTTGTTTCATAAAAAGTGAAGAATTATTACATTTTTATTGAGGTATAATACAGGCTTAAGGTTACTGAGCTTAGTATTGGATTATAAAATTGCACAGCTTCAGTATTTCTGGTATGTTCTAACTTGTCTTGCAGCATTGACAAAGCTGTTGCACAGGTAGTTTTCAGTAACTGCCATATATCACATACACATGCTTATAGTAACTGGATTTAAACATGGCAGTCAGTGCTGCAGCAGCTTGCAATGCAACAGTGAGAGCCTCTGATTTTCTTCTTTCTTTTTCTGTATTGGGTTAGAAATCAAGTTGGTTTGAAAAGTTTTGGTAGAGTGCAATGCTGAGAATTGGGAAGAATAAGAAACACCGGGTGGCTTTAGTAACTATTGCTTTCATGAAAATAATATGAGAGTTGCTTTCATTATTTAGATACCTTTCCAAATTGACATTAATGTTGCCTGTAACTGTAGGTAAGAATAAAGTTTGTTAGAGCTACTTCTTAAAAAGTATCACAATGATTTCTCATTCTTACAGTTGGGAGCCATGCTGACTTCAATAGCTTTTGACTGTGAGTAAAGTTGTGAACTTGTTAGTCTTCATAAGTATCTATTAATAGATAAAAGAAATCAGAGAATTTTATTACTCTGCCAAAACTGACAGATATGGAGTCACTTTGACTAGTCTCAACTAATGCTTTAAGTTTTGTAAAAATCCCTTTGGCCTGAATGATAGAAGTCACTTATATTCTATACAATGTAGCAATTCCAAAACACCTTGCACTTTACTGCAGACTGACATTGGTAGCTGCTTTGCTTTATGTGCTGTTCTGCTTTACTCATCTCAGTTTTGCTTAATAAAAAACAAAACTATCCAGATATAAAGCACTGTGTGTTTGGATTGTGCAGACAAGTTTATTGGGAGTCTGAACAGGAGGGCAGTAAAGCATTACATACAACATTTGTGGTATTGCATAACATTGTATGAAGTTTAGAACACTCCAAACCTACCATTAAAAGTCCAGTTATAAGGGCTGATAACTGAACATCAGCATATTCGCTGACAAATAACTAGTGAACTGAAAAGCTCAAGGCATGTTATAAAAATGCATTAGTTGCTGTTCAAAAGTGGTTAATTGTAGGAAGCTAAGGCTTGGATGCTTTTGGATGGTGCTGCCTGACAGATGCAACTGATCATTACTCTACAAAGACAGGCTGAGGGAGCTGGACTTGTTCAGCCTGGAGAAGGCTGCGTCATCAACTCGTTGCAGCCTTCCAGTACTAAAGGGAGCCTATAAACAGAAGGGGAATCAACTCTTTACAAGCGTAGATAATGGCAGGACAAGGGGAAATGGTTTTAAGTTGAAGGAGGGAAGATTTAGGGTGGATATCAGGGGGGAAGTTTGTTATTGTGAGTGGTGGGGTACTGGAACAGGCTGCCCGGAGAGGTTGTGGATGCCCTGTCCCTGGAGGTGCTCAAGGCCAGGTTGGATGGGGCCCTGGGCAGCCTGGTCTACTACTAGATATGGCGGTTGGGGTAGGGGAGTTGGAGCTTGATGATCATTTAGGTCCCTTCCAACCCAAGCCATTCTATGGTTAATAGAGACGATTATGCTTGGTAACTGCCATGTGGCACTAATGAAGAAACACAAGTGATAAATTTAGTCATAATCTGTGTTTTTCATTTGGGATAAAACTACATGAATCAAATTCCTGGAAGATGTAGATTAGTGATGTTAATGGAAAAACTGTTGGCAGTGCTGAGCAGCTACATCACTGCCATTATTGCATAGTGGAGCAGAGTGGCAGACCTTGAAAGGAGCAGGTAGTACAGTTGCTGTTTATTTAGAAACTATCAACACTGAAGTCTTTGTTCAGTCATTTGCCATGGATGTAGGTCTCCACAATTCATATTCTTAGATACATTTGAGCTAGATCTCCTTTGCATCACTAACATGCATTCTTATTTTAACTAGTTACCTATAAAGGCATCCAGAATGAAAAAAGAGTTTCTCTACACTTTAAAATATCACTTTCTTTATTGTAGAGCTAGTAGAAAATCCAAGCAAAGGAAGACAAGAAACTCCCCGCATAGCCCTCAGTTATTGGGTGTAGAAACATTGTCCAGCATTAAACAGTTTATTAAGAGACATTTTCCTATGTCATAAGTATTTCCCTAAGAAATGGCTCTGTTTTTCATTGGTTTCTCCTCAAATGTTGGGTCTGTTGTTATGAACGACTTTAATGGAGGCCCTGAGAGGTTACTTCCTGTAACAAAACCCCAAGCTGCATAGATAGAAAGTCCCAAAGATATAATTGAGAACACTAAACAATTCATGTGTAGACTGGCTACACCAGTATCATTAAATAATCAGTAAGATGAGGCAGTAACTTTGATCATTGGCTATCTGTTGTCTTCTATGACAATGGTTCTTCTAGGATAGGAATCAACATCCACAAATATGTAACGGACATCAAATCTTCCTCTCTCGGGATTCTGTAATGAGGAAAACAATTTCAAGCAGTTGTTTTTTTTTCTCTTTGATAGTTAAATCTAAGATTAGCCTTGTCAGCTGTATCAAGCAATTTTACATACCTCTTTGACTTCCACATGGACCGTTCCCTGCTTTCCTGGTTCAGAGCCCTCAATATAGAACTTCAAACGCATATGTTTCAGGCCATCCTTTACATATTCAATGTGACTAAAAATAGCAAAACAAAAAAACACAACCAACCCAGCAAGGATAGGTATTTAAACTTGAAATTTAATCTTCCTATTTAGAGGAGCTGCTTCATTACTTTGTGAGAAAGCGCATTCCAATGCAGCCCTTATGCTATCATGGGTTCTTTCTTGACTTGTCTTCCCAAGCTTTACTGTGGGCAATAAAGAGCAGTGGAAAGTCAGAAGAGAAAACTACTTAGCAGTTGATGGTTAACAGATGAGGTTCTTAAATGTTTTCACTGTAATCTTCCCCTCAAAATTTTACAGCAATAAAACGGCTGAAGATTCTTGAATTTCTTTGTATTTTTTCTAAAGAACCCTCAGATTCAGAATCTGACATCTAGGAAACAAACGCTCAGATCACCAAGACTATTAGGGTTGGGTTTTTTTAGGCACTTTCAGTTTGCCAGGCCAAAGCACGTCATGAATGCCTTGCCAACTTCAGGTTTGTTTAAACTGCACCAAGATAGTTTCCTATGTGTTTCATATTTTTTGGCAAAAAATGTTCTACATAAGTTGTTAAATACACAGCAAAGATGTGGCCTTGAGTACCAGAAAATAATATAAGTAGTGGTCACTTAGTGTTGCATGTCAGCTCAGGACAATGGTATCCACAGTGACTACAGCCTCTGCACAGCAAAATGCAGCCTAGCTTTAACCTGCATAAGTTAGATTCCTAAAAGTCTCTCCATGTGCAGAAATGTTATCTCTTAAGAAGGAAAACTCTACTTTTTCAAAGAACAACCTCACTCTATTTGAGGACTTCAGCCTGTGGGCTTCAGTCTCACCTCTGCTCCCTATATGCATGCCTGTGCCTCTACACTACACTCTTCAGCTCATCCTGCCTTTTTTTTTTTTTTTTGTAGGGAGCTGCTCCACGTTTACCACACTAACCACTGCTTATTCTGAGGAACAAGAATTGGCATTTCATATTCTATGTGCACTGTGTTTAGGGGTGTGTGTCACACAAGACATACAGCAAAAAACTCGAAGTAAAAACAAAGAATGTGTCACACAGTTCAGTAGCCTAGCTGTAGCTTTCTATGATGTGATCCAGAATGTCTTTTGTGTGCAAAAACTATAATCTGTATGGAGCAAACACCAAACGGTACCTGACAAACTGTCGCCTTCCTCTTCGTGTTGTCTCTCCATAACCTTTAATGGGTTCACCAAAAACACCAATTACCTACAAGAGAAAAGAGGTCTGAGTTGTTAGAAGCTATCGCATTCAAATGGATACTCTAGCATCAGCTCATATCCCTTCTATGAATACATCTTCTTTCAACAAAATGCCCCTCGTGAGCTTGACGAATGCAAGGGTTTATGAAAGAAAACAGTGCATGGATAATTTGCTCTATTTCAATTATTTATTTACAATTGCTTATAAGATGTCTACAATAAATCCAAGCAGTATGTCCCATTTGTATCATCTATTGACATTAAGACATTTCGTTCTCTTTTTTTACTGTGTATTTTATACTTTTCTGACATTTTGTGTGAAAAGGAGAAAAAAGCATGAAATATTTGCTCATGTCTCTTCCAAGAGAATATTTTACTGTTTTAATCTTAAAAAGCAAACGAACTCCCCTTCATCTTACTTAAAAACCACTACTGCTTAAGAAATGCAAGCTTTTTTTTTTTTTTTTGCCAGATCTATAAAGTCAGACCAAATTATCCTAGCTTTAAGCATAACGTTGATGAGAAAGGAAGGGTAGTTTTATAAGCACTGGAGAGAAGTTTAATTCTGCGAACTTGTTCTATATTAGTCTTTTTTATTTTTCCTAGTAACAGCTTGTCACTTCAACTTTAGGTTAATCCCAATAGCATATGTGGCAACTTCTTTAAAAGCTATTCTTTCTTGTTTGAGGCATATTTTGGACTGTTTTGGACTGTTGTTCTATTTTTTTTTTAATATCTTCCTATTTTATGTAATTGATCTGATGCCTATTCCCTTTATCCTTTCCTCTTAACCACAGCAATGTTAGCCTTGTTTCAAATGAAGAGTTTAAATTTGTGGTTATTAACGCAATGCTTCATACAACAACAGAATCCTACTGAAGTGTCACAGTAGAATAATCATGTTGGGGAAAAAAAGTCATCAATCCAAACCTATAAATTGTAAGTGGAACCAGGTGCCTCCCTGATCAACAAATCCACAAATACCTCTGTAAGTACATGCTCTGATGTGGCAGACACTGCAACTGCATCTGTTGTTGAGCTGCTGTACGCTCCCTTGACTTTTGGCAGGTTTAATTCATTCAGGCTCAGTGCCTGCATTAACTTCAGTTAGTGCAGGTCTGCATTTGGAGCTGACCCAACTCTGGCAGATCTTGTTGGCATTTACTAAGCACCAAGGCAATGTTCCTGCAGGTTTGCTTGTGAGATTCCTGGTGCAAATTTGTGATTTGGAGAGAGGCAGTGAGTTCTTAAACCCACCTCAGGATGAGATCTGCATTTCTCTAAGGCATCTCCATAGATCTTACTTGGACTGGAAGAAGAGAATAGCTCTTTAAAAATCACATAGAACAAACCACCTGTAACAGAATCAAATACAAACGGAGTAAGAACTAATCTAACTAGATGGAATTTATGAAAAGTATTTTCTGATAAGGAATAAATTTTTAAAATAACCTGTAACACCAATTCCAACAAGCACCACAATCAAATAGGTAAAGTCTCTTCCAGCTTCTTTCACTGAAACAGACACAAAACAATGTGGGAGTTAGCAGGATGGAAAGTAGAAGTGTGAATACTTTTACTACATAAAGACCCTTCTGTTAGTCTACAGTTCAAATAACACACTGGCAGAAATAAACATTCCAACCATGGCTTCCATCGTGCCTCAGCACTAAGAGGTCATGGAATGCCCCTGTTCTCTGAGGCATATTTATATCTCTAGATTCAACTTTTTTTTTTTTTTTTTCCTGAATAATAAAAAGGACAGTGTTAGACCAAAGTATATATTTCATTTATTGAGATCATCACCTGCAACTTATGATGTAATTTGATCTAATGTACAAGAGTTAGTATATACTGAAAAAAGAAGTCACGAGATGTCAGTTCTTTAAAAACTGAGGAGACTGCTCATGACAAAGTGTGCCTTTTAGCAAAGTGCAAATTACCAAGGGAAGATTAGAAAACATTTTTCTTGCAATGTTCCTATCAGTTGAGGATATTTTCCACAACTATTTTTTTAATTTAGAATTTCAGAGGCTGCATAGCAACAACTTCCTCCTGAAATGAATGCAAAGAACCAAAATGACAGCCGCCTATAAAGACATAAGGGTCAGACAGAGCACGTTGCCAATTTACTGGAAGCAAACTTGGTTTAACAGGACCAAAACGGGCTGCATGTGATGGGTTTTCTGGTTAAAAAGGGATCTGAGAGGTTACTAAAGCGATCCCTCGTGTAAGTGTGACCTAAGCAGTAAAATCAGCC